>JXSR01S034169.1:94065-111964 GCA_000969725.1 Ophiothrix spiculata
AGTGAATTTACATCAAATTAAGTTCGAGAACCCACGAAAAAATGTAACAACACCACCTTTTTAGCATACCCACCTAATGATATGCCACCATATAGAAAATTGTTTACATGTAATACAATAGGAATACATGCAAGAGAAAATGCACGGAATAACCCAGGCCTAGTAAAAACGGAGAGTAAAAGAAGTTACTTACATTAGTTGTTAAAAAGTTGATATCTTTTAAAAAGAAATGTTATTTTTTTATTATTGCCTTACATTCTCATTATTTTTTCTTCAATATTTTTTGTTTAATGTTTTCTGTGAAATTCTGTGCTTTTCGTAAATTTCGTGCATTTTTCCGTTTTCTGTGGCACAGAAAACTTGCCAGATTGCTATATAGTTTTGCAAGAAAATTGTAAATACCGAATACTATCGAAAACAAAGGAAGTTATTTTTACTATCAATCTTATTCTTTGTATATTGCATTTTTAAATATATCATACTACTGGTCGATCCTTGGTCAAAAACAAAAACTTATTAAATAGCTTCCTATAGATTTGTTTCTAAATTCCAGAAAATAGAAAGCTCAAAGATTTCCCTCTGCAAAATTTTGCTGAAAAAAATACAAATAAATCATGGTTTTTGTCCCTTTGCATATGTATGGTCCAAATAGTATATAGGCCAAAATCATGCACATGTTGGGGTCCAAAACTTGCCTTATTATTATGATCAGCATATAAAATTAATATTTCAAAGTGTGTCTCTATCTATAAATGTGACCGTCCAGCCCGTATGAGCAGTAAATGCCAGAAACTTCATTTTGCGCTACAGGTGAAAATACATGTCATGGTCGTAATTTGCCGAAATTGATTTTTTTTACAGATTCACAATCCTAGTGCTTACTTCAAAATACCTGCAAAGTTTCATTTCAAGAAAATCATAGGAAATGTGAAATAAATTGGCATATTCTTAAGACGATCAACAAAAAATATAGGGTTTACTAATCTTTGAACTTGTTTATCTCAGTTATACCTTTTACTCCCTGACAACCTTTGACGGAACATAACTTGGACTTCTGGAAATCGTGTGAAGTTCATTAGGGTGTCATTTTAATCCTTAAAGCATGGTATTTGCAAATAATTAAAAAAGTGAAAATGACAAGAGCTGGCATTTACTGCTGTTTTGGGGTGGACAGTCACAAATGTGAAAAATGCCACTCTGCTCTTTTTTATATTTAATTATGTTGCCTGGTATAAATGCCCCTGATGCTACTTACCACATCCAATTAAGACACAGAAACACAAAACTTTTAATACAATTGTTTGCAATTTTTATTGGTTTATGTACAATACTTGCAAAATAAAGCAACAAATCTTAAAGATACATAAAATAGGTACATTTTGTAGCTGGTGTCAGTCTTATCATTTTTGGGAAAGCTTGTGTTCTGTAACTCAACAACCAATTACTTTTAAGTCATATAAAAGTATTCATTATTTAGCGGATTTACATGCTGATTGCTGAACATGGATGTGATGTTAGTTTTTGACCAAAATTTATGTTGCCCCAATTATCAGACAAACAGCATGTTAGAGCCAAATGTTTTTGAAAATCCCAAGGAAAATATTTCTTTTAATTTTAGTTTATTTCAAAACTATTTTATTTCGCACTCTATAAACAAGAGATCCAACTGCAGTAATAAACAGTCCAAAATCTTTGAAATCTTGTTTTTGCCTGGTCATTTCTGTATGAACTTCCATTTTTTTCCTTCTTCAATAAAATTACTTCAAAAGAGAAGATTCCATAACTTCTTAATGCAACATATAATTTACCTTGCCCTTTAAAGGTGCAATTCATGATTTTGATGTGACAAAAACCTTGCCTAGCTGTTTTCTAGCTAAATAAGCAGAAGAGTACATTATAAATACATACTGAAAATTTCACTTGATTCCGACCATTTGTATCCAAGTTACAAGCTTTTCAGCATTTTGAAAATCCCCAAAGGCTACTGTGTTATAATTACTGTCGGGGCCCGGACAATATGAAATAATGGTTTGGTGATCGTAACATATACCAGTTGACAATTCTTATAAGCTAAAAGGAGATTCAGCTAAAAAACTCAATTTTGATAGAGGTGACCTTGAGGCTGAAAAGTGGATCATGAATTGCCCCTTTAATATACTCTAACAAAAAGTAGACATAGTGTTCATGTATAGTCCAAGACTATTTTTTCTAGATACTAGTAAAACAGTCACATTTGCCTTTGAGGCTAGAGGGAACACTATCATAAACAATTATAATAAGGGACCATTCACAACACTTGTAAGGGGTGTCCTTAAAATTTTCGAGGTCTTAAAAAGGGGACCTTGAAAAAAAAAATAATGCCCTAATTTCACCCCTAAAAATTGAGACTATGATTTTGTGGGGTTGATGCTTATTTTTCTCCAAAAAAATGAGGGGCCTGAAAATTTTTGGGGTCCTATAAAGGGAAGCGGGGGGAGGGGGGGCCTTTTTTCAAGTGTTTGTGAACGGTCCCTAGGTACCGGTACTAAAATTAATTTTATCTTGCATGTATATTACAATTGCAACATGCTCATCTTAGTACAGTATATACATACAAAACACACACGCAAGTACTGGCACACTAAAATTCAAGATCGCCATCAATTTACAGGCAGTTTTGTTCTGTTTTTCTTGTAAAAGGCTAGAGCTGAGTTAAGCTAAATTGTCTATTTCCCCCTTGATCCGAAACATATCCCTACTCAGGTAGGGATACTGTAAGGTCAATTGAACTACTGTACACACAAAATAACTAATGAAAGTAAATGCTGTTAGAAACTGCTTATCCACAAAAAAGCCTGTGTAGTAAATAGAGTATGGTTAAAGGGCCTGATATTTCGACTTTAGCAAAGTCTTAATCATAGGCGTAAACAAAATAACTAAGTGATTTACTCCTTTCAGAGTGCACTTAAATTTACCAAAAGCATGCAAGTATATTCTCATTAGTATTTACTAACATATACCAGGCCTGCAGCTTCAGTTGAGTTTAAATGCATGATTTTGAAGAAAATTCCAATTTGTTATGATGTGTTAAAAAATTTAACTAATATTTAAGATCATACATTTCATTAAATACGTAAAAAATTTCAAACAGATATAAGGTCTGCTTTGATTCAAATAAGTATTCACACGTTTTCATACCCAAGTTGATCATGGCTAATGTCTTCAATTTACAAAGAGACAAAATCAAATGTAGACCTGTATGACTTTCAATCAAGAAATTGTGGACCCTAGAACCAGAAGAGGGTTAAGTCACATTAAGTACAAACTGAGAAAATGGCACAAACATCATATCATTTGTGTTGTCTTGAATGGTATTGCTGTATCTCGTAGTGACTCTTACACATGCTCTGATCATCAAATTACTACAAAACTTGTACAGAATGTAGAAATGAGAATTCTGTAGCAGGAAATTGACACAACTCAATTTTCAAGATTTTGTGACTTAACCCCCTTTTAGTTCTAGGGTCCTCGGTGTTTCAACTTTGTGCATATACACAAATGTCTTGAGTTAACATTGGTTATGGATTGTTGTAAAGTTTAAAGTATATCTTGATAATACTCTTGATATGATTTTCAAAATTATTGGGCCTTTACTGATATTTTAAAACTTTGTTGATTACTTTAGATTACTTAAAAACAGAAAAAGCACCAATATTTGTAAAATCCTTCTGAAAGACATTAGTAATATTATTTTTCTTCATAAAAGCTCAACATTTAATGGAATGTATTTTGTTATAAAATTTGACAGCCATGCTGGTGATTTTAAACAATGAATGTACAAAAGTCTTACTCCATCAAAATTCTGAATAAGATTGTGCATACAAAGTTGGTTTTTAACCCTTGCCTGTAATTAAAATACAGACCAATGAAAAGAGATATATGCACATCAGTTTTTTGAGCTTGCCAAAAGGTCAAACAAAAATATCAAACCATACTATAGGCCAAACAATCATTCATTTGACAGTGCGAATAAAAATGCAGCTTACAGGGCCCATTACTTGTAAGGCCGAGGATATTGACACAATGATCGTGTCAATAGTCTCGCTCAAAATGGCTATAGACACGATGATCGTGTCAAAAACCTTGTCCTAAATGGCTATAGACACGATGGTCGGGTGTGAGAAAGTGAATGGCTATGGAGCCGATGCTCACTGATATGCTCCAGTGCTAAAATGGATGGCAACAAAAATAGTGGAAGGAGGAAGGTGACTTGCATTCAGTGGTAATTACAACTTGCTCCCCATTATTTTCTTCCTCTTGTTTATACCCCTCCTCTCTTTTGGTCTGCCACAGATCAAAAAGGCAAAATCAAGTTGATATTATGAATAACATTGGAAACTCTCCCGATTGTAATATTACCAATCAATGCAAGTCACCTTCCTCCTTCCACTATTTTTGTTGCCATCCCCTTGAGCATCAGAGAGCATCGGATCCATAGCCATTCACTTTTTCACACCTGATCATTGTGTCTATAGCCATTTTGGGCAAGGTTATTGACACGATCATCGTGTCTATAGCCACTTCCTACTTGTAAATGCAACCCAGTATTTATTCCTTGTCATAATCATGGATGATTTTAACATTCACCTTCTATAATGTTTCACAGCCTTCCTTGCCCTGACCATAATATTATAAACACAAATCCAGAGTGCAGGGCCCTATTGCTTGTAAATGCAACCCTCAATCTGTATTCCTGTTTACATTTTCCAATAAATTTTTGCTCGGCCTTTAAATACATCAATGCAAAATAAGATGAGAAAAACTGACAACTGTCTCATGTGGCGGCATTTGATGTTACAGTAGAACCTGGTTAACACAAAATCACTGGGGACGATGATTTTAGTTTGTGTTATCGGGATTTTGTGTTATCCAAATGAATTTACATAAAAAATTCACATTTGGAACAAAAAAACCACATTTTGTGTTATCAGGGTTTTTGTGTTAGCAGATTTTGTGTCACGAGGTTCCAATGTTATTCACATGTAGCTACTTGCAGTGCCAACAAATCTGTTTCAAAAGGAATGTGTTTCAAGAGTAAATTCAGTCACGCTTCTTCAGACTATTATCTTGGAAATAGAGCCTTGATCACAAGAAGGCAGTTTCCTTTAAATTCAATTTGAACCTCCTGCATACCCAAACCCAGCATATCCCTCCAGCTCTCTTCCGTGTATAAAATATCTTGACTTTGTTGACATATTCTTTGATTTTTGTGTGTAATGTTTGAGATTCAATACGCATTGGTACTGGAATTGGTCCTCCAAACCACTGCCCACCTCCAACGTAGTATCCCACACATCCATCCAGCTTTCTTCTGTGTATAAAATAATCTTGACTTCCTTGGCATATTCTTCGAGTAAGGCCTAAAAGAATTGTTGACTTGCCCTTTGCGACCGACCCAAAGATTGCAAAATTTAGGGTCGCTTTTTTGTGTGTGAACTTTTGCCTATCTCAACAGTGCATTTGGTAAAAATTTCATGATATTTGGGTTGAATTTATATTTGCATGTAACAAACATATATCCTGAACAATTAAAGCACAAAACAATGAAAATATATATATATATCCATTTAACCATTAAAGGGCAAGTCAACAACTTTTTTTAAAGGCCTAAATGTTTGAGATTTCACACACATGGTATTGGAGGTGGTCTTCAAAACCAGTAACATCATCAAGTTTCCCACAATATGTATCCAGTTGCACTTCTCAATGTCAGCAATACATATTTGGAATGTTCTCAACATCAATATCAAAGATTTTAGACTCTTTAATATTTTGGACTCATTTGAATCCAAATTAAGTCTCTACAGCCTTTTTGGATGGACTACTTCGCCGTTTTTTTGCGTTAGATTCTGCTTCACCTAATGCGCTAAGATTTTGATGTAGAAGTCTTTATACATACTGTTATATATGTATACATGTATATTTCCAGTCCATGATATTTTGGCACATGTCATTTTTACCATCATTTATTCCAGCCATATCGTTGAACCATTCTTGAAAATGCCATCCTTGCCTCTTCTTCACTATATGTTTTATTAGCATTGATATCGTCAAGTTGTGCGTTAGGATCAGATATGATTTCAGATCGGACTTGAACTAGGAGACCCTGTGAAATGGATTAAATACATGGTTAAAGCATGGGACTCGAAAATATTGTTGTTGTTGTTCATTTTATTTTTCCATATCATACATACAAATATATAAAAAGCCAAAATAAACACAACAAAATTAAACATGGCTAAACAAAATACAACAAAATTATGGAGGAGAGGGCTTCTAGTTCTGGGTTTGTTTTGACCGGTATTTCTCCTTATTTCCTTGGACAAGAGGTAGGGGGAGGGGGCACTCCCATATATTGGCACACATCATGATCCTGCCAATAGGCCCCTTTTTTCACTGACTCTCATCACCCAATGATCCCCTTTCCCTTAGCTGTCACCCAATAACCCCCTATTTTTTTGAAATCCAATTTTATAACCCTCTTTTTTTTTCATCCATTGCCCTGATGTTTTGCGAACCTACACCAAATGACCCCCTTTTTTGCTCAATTTTATGCTAAACCGCTTTTGAAGATAAATGAATCCAGGTTAATTTTGTTGAGGTTTTTCCTGTTCACACTTAATAATCAACCTGCTCGGGACAAACAGGCACAGTGTGAACATGGTCTATATATGCATTGCAAAATTCTTACAGTGTATTGTATTAAACTGCACAGGTACAGCCCACAACCTGTATTGTTCAATTAACTCATGCTGAGAATAATCCAGTGTCTCATAAAAAACCAAGACACTTCCAGCAAGCAGTGTGCGTCTAGTTACAGTGCATTATGGTGAAAGCTACAAGAAGAATATGTACATACCTCAACATCATTGGTAGGCCTCCAGCCTGATGTTGTCAATAACTCCATACATATACTGCCCCCTATTGTAATATGGCCTGAAAGGAAAGAGATGCAAGAAATTTGGCATATCAGTTTTGAATAGGTATCTAATTAAAAGATTTTTTACTTTGAAAATTTTGGTGACTAAAGTTTTAAAAAAATCTTGCCCTACACATTGTACGCTAAACTTCAAAACCATGGAATGTTGTTGGTTACCCAGCCCTGTCTGCATATTGCTCTCCTTGCTATCTGGGAATGAACCACATGCTTTAACTGTTTGGTATATTTCAGATAGTAACAGACAAGTGATGACCAAATATGACTTGATTCATAATATATTTGAAAAGTTCTGTTTTCAAATCCAAGAAATTAAATAGTACTAACCGAAATATTTCAGCTCCAGTCTGGAACCTTTTTCAATCGAGAATGACTGTTGTGGATTGGTATTATTGACTGCCAACTCTCGATGACGATGATGACGTCATCAACTCCTTGGGTTGCCAGTTTTGGATGATCTGCCCAAATATTCTGTCCAGTTTGTATGCTCCCTCGTCTTTGTTCATAATGTTCGTCCCCTTGCTTCTGATCCATATGGCTTCTTTAAGCCATCTTGTTGTTTTGTCCAATTCCTGGTCAATGAGTTTTGCATTGTCCCAGTCAATCATGTGGTTAGTTCTAGGTATGTCTTCAGTTATAGCCGATTTGAATGTCTCAGAGGTGGATGTTTTCCTCTGAGAACGTGTGAAAGTTTTTGCCTCGTCCTGATGTTCTTTCAATCTCTTACTAAACAGTCTACTCGTTTCCCCTATACAGGTCTTTTTGCAGTTTTTGCATGGGATCTCATAGATAGCGTTGGCCGACTGTTTCGGACGAGGCGAGCATACAAACTGGACAGAATATATGGGCAGATCATCCAAAACTGGCAACCCAAGGAGTTGATGACGTCATCATCATCATCGAGAGTTGCCAGTCAATAATACCAATCCACAACAGTCATTCTCGATTGAAAAAGGTTCCAGACTGGAGCTGAAATATTTCGGTTAGTACTATTTAATTTCTTGGATTTGAAAACAGAACTTTTCAAATATATTATGTGTCATGAACAATCCTGATGAGTCTATTCAAATGACTTGATTCAAATTGCATGTCAACTCAGTTTCTTGGGACATGTGTAGCTTAGCGGATAAGTCCTTGACTGTTAATCACTGGAGAGTCGTGAGTTCGAATCCAGTTGGCGGTATCTGTAGTGTCTTTGAGCACGATACTTACCCTAATTTGCTCCTCTCTACCCATGTGTCAAATGGGTACCGGCTTTCTTCAAGACTGGGAAGGTAACAGACTTGCAGAGAGGAGGTGTGGCGATCCTCTCATCGCAAATATAACAAATTGTGGAGTCTGGCTCAATCGCTTTGAAAGAGAGATGGGTACTCTAACCTGTGAAATACAGGCCGTCCCCTTTACCCTTTTTTTACAGTTTCTTATGTACAATAACCAAGAGAATCTGGACTCGCCGCCATTTTGATTTGACTGCCGTATAAATCATATGGGATGGCGGCCATCTTGGATTGTCGCTCATGGAGGGTGAGTTATTGTACCTCCGGCATTTTACGCCTCCGGGTGCTACACTTCGAGAGTCTTCTAAATGGATAAGCGGGAAAATTGGCGTACTTTGATCAGTGCGTTTCACAGACACAGTTTGCGCCTGATACAAAATGCACATGCTGTATATGCGTCAAGTGAAGATTTACGCGATCTGTCAGGATATCGGACTATAAACTCCGAATATATCCAGAGGTACAATAACTCTGCTTTATGAGCGACACAAGATGGCAGTGAGTCCAGATTCCTCTAAATAATTTCCTTGACAATCCCACACTATACATTACCTGTAAGAAACTTAAATCTTGGTCTGATAACTCTCAGGAATGGCGGTGACATAGGATAGGTTTCAGGAAATTTGATCTCCAGATGGATGTTGGGTTCTTGTTTATATTTCTCTGCGTACTTTGCCAAGTCTTTACCAAGTCTAGATTTCTTGTCAAAATCAATTAATTTGACATCCTGCGAGGCAATTAGAAATTATAAGTGTTACACATAGTGGAAATGTTGTAGAAATTGTTCATCAGGAAATATAAAGGTGGTTTCAGAGTAGCTGCAGCAGACAACCACAAAATAATTTGCAATTTTAAGCTGTCGTAATGGTGTGTTGTGAGAAAAGTTGAATTTATTCCAACTCAAGACGTATTGTTGCAAACATTGTGACAAGTTAATCGATATATGTGATGACTCACCTCGAAAAGGGGGGGCTTTGCGACAGAATACTTTTCATAAAGAAAATAATAAGAATTTCCAGCAAATTTTCTGTTGTAAAATTTGATCGCCTTGATCAATATCAACAAGTAAGGTGTCATATTCAAGCTTAGAAAATGCTGCAACAGATGAAATGATAAAATCAAAATTGAAATCATCTGCAAAGTCCCCCATTTCGGGGTGAGCCATCACATATAAGCTCATCGTGCTTTTCGCATAATTTTCCAGGTGTGACAAGGTCGAGTTTGATCACTTAAAAATGTTTATGTCATTCTGTTCGTGTGTCCACTATGACAGACAATCTGAAACAAGCTTACTGGGCAAGCACTGACTATGCCTTCTTTTTCACATTACTACAATTACTTCATTTCACATGTACTATTGTCTTTTCAAAGAATTCTCGGACACGAAAATTTAGTGCCTGGCGTAACACAATTGCATGTACATTTTACGCGAGTACACAACACTTTTCAGGCATGCGCAACGTCACGGTACTGCGGATTACTGATTAGAAATGGTGTTGCGTACTTCCCGGTGTCCCGTTCTTGTCACAACTCGTGGATACGCGGTGGCTGCGTTCAGAAATCATGTTTTTGTCTGAAATTTATTCGGAACAATAATAGAATATCATACAATGATACAACATTGTACACCCCACATATATCACAATGTGGAAGAACGGACGGATACTCAATTATATATTAATCTGAACATAGATGGAATACAGAGTGAATCAATAAAAACGCAATAGTTGAAATGGGCACCATATTTAGATAACAAGATAAATACTAAACAAATAACTTTTACTTCTACATAGACCATGACTTTACCTTTATAATGTTGAAAGAATGGTGATAATTGATAAAGGCGTTTCAAAGATAATGCTTATTTTAAGAGGATGGTGTAAAACTAGCGAACATTTTGATCATGTGTCTCATGAGGACTGAATATGACAATGCCTTTCTAGTACTTTTCGCTGACCCTGAAAATACTTTGATGGGCCTTTGAAAGTGTAATTTAGTTTGTTGAATATATCATAGGCAAAATAAAACTCACTAAAGTCAGCTGTTCCCCTCCATGAAGTTACACCTCGCAGAGTCAGTAAGTCATATTTTACTCATGATATGTTCATCAAAACCAAATGACTCTTTTAAAGGCCCATCAAAGTCTTTTCAGGGTCTGCGTAGAAGTAATAGAAAGGCAATGTCACATTCAACCCTTATGAGACCAGTGATTAAAATGTTGAATAGTTGGACAGAAATGGTTTTATACCACCCTCCTAAAACAAGCATATCTTTGCAACACATTTATTAATTATCTCCATTCTTTCAAACATACCATAAATCCATGATCTACTTGTTCTTTAAATGTTGTACCTATTTCAGCTATTGCATTTTTATTAACTTACTCGGTATAATAAGAAAATAAACCAAAATAATCACTTACCCAAACAAACAGGTTATCATCTCTTGGCTCACCTTCAAAACCAAATTTATTGCCACATTTCTTTATTTGTTTTAAATCTGTAAAAAAATAATTCTTGTTGTTTTCTTTATATATATAAAAAAGGGGGTCTTTCAGTGACAAAGTGTAAAAAATGGGGGTGGGGTGGGGGTGGACAAATTTCACCAAAAAGTAGGGTCTTTCCAGGTCAAAATGACCAAAAATCCTCAATATTTCAATGATTTTTTGCAAAATTCACAACTATTTTTGCTAAATTTCTGACAAAACATCACATTACTTTCATTAAGAAAATAGTGGGTCTTTGAGTGACAAAGGTTGTTTTAGTGACAAGAAATTTTTAAAAAATAGGGGGTCAATGAGTGGCAGTTGAAAAAATAAGGGGGTCTTTTGATTAGAGCAAGCAAAAAAAGCAGGGTCTTTTTGGTAGCACATGGTCCGATGCTCATAGTTGAGTGCCCCCCCCCCCCCCTTGTACTTCAAATTTTATACAGTAAAAGCATCAAAATATTGAGCTAAATTCAGCAATAGGTGCATGATGCTTGAGGAGTCAAAAGTCCATACACGATACCGATAGTCATAGTTTAAAGTAGGTAATTATTATAAGCCTATAAATTATTCACAATTTGTACTTCCTTTACATCATACTTTTACAAATCAGTACTTATAACTCACATTTCGGCACTTCACACGTGACATATGTATCAAAAAAAAACCACCCTTGAGTAGACACCAGGGCCCATATTCATGAAACACAGCTAACTCTATAGTTGGCTGCTAACTCTTTGTCTACATTTTGACAGGTAGACAATAGGTTAGCAGCCAACTAAAGTTAGTGGTGTTTCATGAATATGGGCCCAGGCTGATATCTCACCTGCTAGAAGTCTATGTACACTTGATCTGCTTCCCCGGCCTTTATCGTACTGATTCCTTAATTCTACATCAAGTGGGTCTGCTGCCTGCTCATTGCTGCAAACAAGAACAAGATAATGTCAAAATACCTCATACAAAAATTTGATCGAACCCCAACCTTTTGCATCCCGATCCAATGTCCAGCTATGGCAAGCAACCAAGCATGGCCTGCCATGGCAGCACTTTCGTGCCCATCTGTAGCACCCATCTATGACATATTTGGACTTTGGCAAATTTCTTGATTTTTGCTTGTTGGATTTTGTTACACTGAGGAGTTGGGTTATTAGCTAAGCTTGTTCACATGGAAATGAGTTTCCAAAGCTTAGAGATTGTCGTAAATCTTTCAGAAAAACACAATGAAATCTTGATATGTGAATTTTAAAAAGTCAAATCTGCAAGCTAGCTGCCATTGGGTCTCCAATTATATTGTGTTATGCAAATTTATTCAAAACAGCAGCTATTGCACCTTCTAGTTTCTTACATTCGTGTGGTGATCGCCTTGTGAACAGTTGTTGTAATCTCATCCTAAATTACAATTACAAAGGAATGAAATATTTTTGAGATTTGGCATAAGTCCCTGAGTACCCCATGAATCCTCAAGTTACATATACAAGAAGGTATCAAAACGTTTTCAACTTTGCCCACAAAAAATAGAGCCAGGAAAAATCCATTTTGAATTTTGATGAAAATCAACACTTTCAGGTCGGCCATGTCATCATGACGCCACTCATCAACTATTGTTGTTGGATTTAATTCGTGAACGTGTGTTTGTAGCAAGTACGCAGTGATCCCTGATGCGAGCATATATTTTCAAGGTTGTTTAGTTCGCGTGTACGCAAAAGGCTCTGAGTACGCGTTCACGAATTAAATCCAACAACTATAAATATAATAATTTGATATTAATGGAAAGAAGAGACCATATTCAATTCTATGGTATCAACAACTTAACTTTGCCGTTCAAGTACAAGGACTTAATTATGCTGCGTGTCTTAATTTTTTGCATGTAGGTTATGTTGTATACTGGCCAGTTGCTGACATTTCGTCATGTGAGTGCAAGAAAGTCATATCTGCAACTCCCTTTGTTATTAATTTGGATAGCACACTGTATAATCTCCAGTCTTTGGTCAGTGGCTCTTGAAATGGTTCTTCAGGTGATGGTGGCAGGGAAATTTTGGGAGATTTATCACATTCTAGTGACTAGGTTTTAAATAAATTATATAACTTAAGGCAGCCATTGCAGATATGACTTTCTTGCACTCACATGATGATTTATCACCAGCTGTAAAGAAAGTCAAACTATTTATGAGGCTATTTTTGTACCATAATGGACAAGTGACAATTCTGACAAAATTTCCTTGATATAGCTCCTTCCCTTCTGGGTGAAGTTTACAAGTTTTTGATACACCATCATATATATATAGTGGTAAAGGTATGCGGATTCTTTCAGTGTCAAATATTCATAACACTCTTTTAAAAAAGCAATTCATGATTCTGATGTGAAAATAACCTCACCTATTTTTTAGCTAAAAAAAAGAAGAGTTCAACATAAATGTATGCTGAAAATTTCATTTGATTCAGACCATTTATTTTCAAGTAACAAACTTTTCAGCATTTAAAAAATCCCCATAGGCTACTGTGTTGTAGTGAGGATCTTCAGTGAGTTACAGTCCTCGTTTTGCTCACACTCATCTTTAGTGAGTTACAGTCTTTGTTTTGCTCACACTATCCTCACTTGGTTCCTCGCTTGGTCAAAAATCCTTCCTTTGTATGTGTGCTGCTAAGTTCTTGCTTTGATGGTTATTCAACCTTACCCCCCACCCTCACACCGGGACCCCTTTTTGCTTCAGCACCCCCCCCCCACACACACACCCAATACCAGGCATTCAAAATTCCACACTCAAAGTGGGGACAAATTGTGACAAAAGTATATTCAAAGAAAGGACTTTTCTACACATGAATAGCACAACCAAAGCGAGGAAATTACCCATAGCCCTCTCCCCTACAACCAGCACCGGTAGAGAGAGCTATCCAGTAAGTATGGTCACAAAGCAAGGTATGGGATTTTGTCATAACTTTGTCAAAATGTCCATACTTTGAATGTGGAAAATTTGAGCTTGTCCTTTTTGTAAACATCAGAAAACTCACCCATCCCGTCATATCTCTTCACACAAAATTTGCTTTTTCCTAAGACATTTTGATTTCTTACTTTGATAGTCTTGCAGGTTCAGCCTGCACCTCAGCAAACATTTCCGGTTCTTCATAGTAACCATCATCATCATCGTCATTATCCTCATTGAAGCCATCATCATCGTCTTCTTCATAAGCCTCGTCCTCATCATCGCCACCTCCTTGTGCAGCTCCACCCTGTATCCTCAACAACTAAGACAGAAATATATATCAAACTTACAGTTTTTGAGTTTTAGGCAATGTATCTAAACCAAGGAATTTATAAAGGGGAACCGATACTCTCCGCCATTTTGAATTTACCGCCGTGTAAATCCTATGGGATGGCAGCCATCTCGGATTGTCGCTCATGGAGGTTGAGTTATTGTACCTCCGGCATTTTACGGCTCTGCATGCCTCACTTCGAGAGTCTTCGCAACGGATTAGCAGGAAAATTGGCGTACATTGATCAGAGGAAGTCGCAATACACACTACTTGAAACGCAGACACAGTTTGCGCGTGAAACAAAATGCACACTCTGTGTATGCGTCAAGTCATGATTTATGCGATCTGCTTGGATATCGGGCCAAACTCCGAATACATCCGGAGGTACAATAAATCTGCTCCATGAGCGACACAAGATGGCGGAGAAAACTGGTTCCCCTATAAAAATTCCTTGATCTAAACATACATTTTACAGTATGTTACTGAATGTCTCTTGTTGAGCAGATGTCTAGAGCATGCAATAATATGATCTTGTTTGAAGCCTTTTAGACTTTTTGTTAATGTTTATGAACATTTGTCATTAATAATATGCTTGTGTGAGCTTCGTATCAGCTACCCGGGGAGGGCACTCACGCAAATTGGTGATACGGGTATGTGCCGCTTTGGAGAATCCCTTTTCACGGCCGATTGCCGTTCTATAGCTCTGCATTTTCCTGAAATCGACCGTTCTCAAGACTCCTCAAACAAAGCCGTCCGCTCTATTTCCGCTCCCTATCGGCTGTTCAATAGCACGCGTTTAGCTAAGAAGTCTATAAACGCTGATTTTCAACAAAAGGTGTGTTTTTTTAAAACAAAAACACATAATTCCACATAAAGGGGTGTTTTACCTTGTTTTACCTATACTCTTGACCAATACATCAGTTCTCAAGACCCTACATTTCCCACCGGGTCGAAGTGTTCTCAAGACCCTACTTTTTGCTAGGCTTGCCAGTTCCCTAGCCTCAAAAATTTGTGCTGCCCATGGCACACCCCGTCAAAAAATAAAAACTTTACTCCACTTGCTTCGTGCTTCGGAGAGCACGTAAAGCCGTCGGTCCCATCTGAAGTGTTCCTGACACACTGTTGAATGTAAAAGAAGTTCACGGGCTAGGCTACGGCCGTTCGAAATTAGAGTAGGGGAACCTTCACCGGTAACCGTATGTCAAAATACGTCATCAACTTTAGGACCAGAGTATCGGCATTTACGTCCAAAAATATGGATACTGCTGATTATCAACATAGAAGTAGAAGTAAAGTGAGTGCCCTCCCCAGGATCAGATAATCTTGCATCATGTGACAAGAAAGTGAAAAGTTTTCCAAGGAATTCAGAATTCCACCTACATTTTCTAATAAACATGTCCATCTGTATGGTCTGTAACCATTATGTTTGCTTTCTTCACCCATGTCTAATGCATAATGTGATGTACCACTAACTATAGCTATACCATAGCTGTTATTCTGAGTACACTCCATTTGTACGAGCTTGTAACTATTGTGATGGTGGACCATTCTTTTTCGATATGTTACAAACTTCACATTGCATACTTCTTTCTTGAACTTGAGCATATTGTTTTGGTTATCATTCTAACAGGATAAGCATACATTGACCTTCCAATATAAGGCAACAGATTTGAATTCTACTTTCTAGATTAGCTCAAACAATTAAGTTGACAAGTAGTGCAAATATATAAGTGTTATTTGTATGATTTTGCTCAAGCATGTCAACATTTCGTAATAAATGTTTGGTATAAAGAATATTTTGGTTCGGATAGGATCATTTCTTAAATATTGTACAACTATTGAAATAAAATGATTCCATGTTCAAGTTCAAAAAAATTGCATGCAATGTTTTGTGATGTGTGTTACTCCGAAGAATGACCATACTTCATAAAGGAGTTAAACTATAATTAGCTGAATATAATTGATATATAATTAGATTGAAGTTAAATACTGATCAGCTGATTATTGTAAAATTCAACCACACTGAGAAGGCCATATTTTCGATGTGAGAGCTTACTAGTAACACTTTTAAAAATGACACCATGCTCTTTGTTGCCCCATATTCAACTTACAGGTTTGAGTGTCTTGAGGGCTGTATCCAGGACTTCTTTCAAGGTTTTCTCTTTACAGGAATCTAGATAATCTTGCATGTGATACAACTGCACCGCTGTCTGCTCATTGTCACTCCATACTTTCTATAAGACAAAACACAATTTAAGCTGGTTTCACAGTGTCTTTGATGGCTGTAGCACGACAAGCATGATGACAACAATTTCAAGTGTGAAATCTCAAACTTGTAGTGCTTAGAAACTTTTATGACAACCACTTGAGATAGGGCAACCGACATAAAGGACCCAAAAGGTGCACTCAAATTTTGTTGATGTACTTTTAAACACTGAGAAGCAAAAAGTGACAAAGGTCTGAAAAGCGCAGACAGTCTAAAGTCAACTAATTTGAATTCTATACAAAAATAAAAATGCCGTTATACAAAGCAAAATTTGCAACATTTTTACACTATTTCTAACAAGTTATTTGTTCTACCCTCATTTCTTTTGCTTATTTGCTTAAAGACCAGTGCCAGTTGACCAGGCCAACTCCCTGGCAAAACCCCAACATATGGAAACTAGATAAGAACATGTAAACTTACAACCCCAAAGTGGCCATAAAAATTTGACCCTGTCACCTTTATTCTCTATTCCTGTTTATCTGTAAAAGGTGAACATTTTTGTTAACTTAGTTCATAGAAACCCCTGATGCTTGTAAAAAATGTCAAAAGTAAATTCCTCCCAATTTGAGTAATTTAATTTTTTAATTGGTTGCTAGTACACATAGCTCCCAGGAGTCTGTGGCCAACTAGGCCCTTTAAAATTAGTCTCATTTTGTATCTTTTTTATTTTGTCCTAGCCCTTCCAGGAAGGGGGGGGGGGGGCATTGCTACCCATCTATTGCAGGTAATGTTATAAACAAAAGTCTATAAAGCTATAAAGAGCTAAATTGGGCCTTGAAAAAAATTGTTGACTAACAGTGCATTTGGTAAAAATATCATTATATTTGGGTTGAATTTAAAATAATATTCACAAAATGGAAAAAACATACATCTTGAATAAATATAAGGCACAAACAATGAAAACATTTATCAGTTTTTCGTGGTCCATTTTTGAGAGAAAAACAAAAAAGAAGATCCGTTTGACCGACCATCAATTTCACCATCAAAGTGCAAGTCAAAAATTTTGTTAGACCTTTGAACAGGAAATCCATCCTAATTTTCCTGTCATAACATGTCTGCTAACCAATAAAGCAAAATAAAGTTCGCCTACTTTGAAAACAAGCACTCTGTAAACTGTGTTCATGAACACACTACACACTCAAACAATCAAGCTTCAACGCAGCCCATGGATATAAGAATTATGATTACTGGTCAATTTACTCGAGTTCAAGGTGATTGCGTTAAATAAACCAAGCTCATCCTACTGCTTGAAATGTAGTGGGTCCAATATGGTGATGTGTACAACTTGACAACATTTACGCACACCTCTTGCCTGAGCCTTCAAATATGAAGTTGACGCTATAAAACTGGAAGAACAGAAGAGATTTCTGCACAATGGGAAGCTTGCTTTTAAGATACAGGTGTAGATAGTTTCACACAACAAAAAGAACAAAACTTATGTTCATACATTGTATACTTACAAATTTCCTCCTTGTATTACCCCGTGGGCAGCCAACATTGAAAGACAAGTCGCTACCATCAGGACCCACAGTGAATACTAAATGACAGTCGTCTTCATCAGCAAATAGGAGTTGAACGCGGGTCTGCTGGCTTCCCACCCAGATTTCTGCCATCTTCTTATAATCAGCAAAATCCATTGCAGG
>JXSR01S034170.1:0-13513 GCA_000969725.1 Ophiothrix spiculata
GGCAAATCACCAAATATCTACACATGTTTGGGAAAAACGAAGTGTTTCTCATCAATATTTATAAAGACACATCTAAAGTAGAAATCTAGACCACTATAAGGCACTCAAGCTGCATTTTAACAGTTTTTGAGATGCTTTAGGTCAACCGGTGTGTCACGTAATGGCGTCGTAATTGCATCATCTGCTATCAGTGGACACCTATTAGTGGTGTGGACTCATAAGCATGTACTGGATAATAGACATTTCAGTATAAAACAACCTGTGAACTATGAAATGAAGGAATTACATCTGATTGGAAACATTTTTACTTAAATGGGAACTCAGTATTCTCTCTAACCACTCTATTAACTGTATTGGAATAGTCACCATGCTGTTGTTGCTTATGCAGTGTGAGCTATTGTACCTATGGCATGCCTTTTAGCATCCACACACTACAGGGGCATTTCATGGGTCAACTCCATATTTACATACTCTGATAATTTGTTACTGAGCTTAATCAGAAACAAATGGAGATAAAGTTATTCAACCTCAAGCACGACAACAAAATTCTAGGTGTACTGATTCACCTTTTATACAGTACTGAGCCATTTGTCAGTTTGTGTAATTTTTGTGTTAAAAGCAAACTTATACTTGATTGTCTCATTTGGGGACATAATTTGATAAAAGCATGATTCAATTTTTTCCAAGTAGGTAAGTGGGAAATCAAAGATTGTTGCCAAAATCACCTTATATTTATATGTAAAATAAGTAAAACTCTATTTAATTGTGAATTTTACTGATTAGATCTGATTTACTTTTATTCATAATGCTACTTATTACATTTTGTAAATCTGATTTGACAATATCATATATCAATAGCATGGTGTTTTATCACTGAATCATTTTTTGTTTTAGGATCAATACGAGTTAGTGCATAGAGCAGTAGCAGCAATGTTCAACAAACATCTCAAAGACACGTTTGATGATTTTTCAAGAGTTTATGAAAATGTTCATCTGAAACCTCCTCAGGTAAGTCTTAAAGGGGCAATTCATGATCCACTTTTCACCTTCAAGGTCACCTCTATCAAAATTGAGTTTTTTAGCTTATAAGAATCGTCAACTGGTATATGTTACGACCCCTAAATCATTCTTTCATATGTGCTTGCATTTTTGAGAAAAGTGAGAAAATGTGTAATTTTCTAATTATTTTGAGGGCCCGACAGTAATCCTATGGGGATTTTCAAAATGCTGAAAAGCCTGTAACTTGGAAAAAAATGGTCGGAATCAAGTGAAATTTTCAGTATATATTTATGATGTACTCTTCTTCTTATTTAGCTAGAAAACAGGCGAGGTTTTTGTCATATCAAAAGCATGAATTGCATCTTTAAGAAAAGTGAACACAATTTACCAATTTGTTTATGAAGAAAGCAATACTCTTCACATGTTTAATATCAGAGTTTCCTTTGGTGGACTCTAATATTAAGAAGTTTATTCATTCCAACCTCTGTTGATTTGTACAGTACTGTGATACACAGATGGCGGAGTCTAGATTAAATGCTAAATGAATGCAAATGTCATATTTTGTATCTCTAATTTCATTTTGGAGGGAAGAGTAATTGACTTCAGAAACCTTTACAACAATATCACAAATTGCCCATTGGAGAAGACAAGGTATCTTGGCGCTTGATCCGTAGACAAGATATCTTTTCACTTTGTATCTATATCATTACTTTTCATGGTAAAACTGTTGAAATCTAAAAATAATAATACCTATTATAAAACCACCATTAAAATGTAAACCTATGATGATATATGAATAGTTGTGATAGTTTCCTGATGATGGCGTAATGATAGGTAGAAGTACTTTTTTATCATTTGGAAATCTTTTTGGTCTGGTGCAGAGTCTACCCCTGCCCTGCTGGCTACACTTCTGTTGATTGTTATTATTATCAGAAGTGATTGTTAAATTTCAACAGTTTATGTGTAACATTCTTGAAAAGGTTCAACAGGATAGTCGCATACCCAGTCAGTAAAAGGGTTCTCAACATGTATTTCTTTTTAGTGCAGAAAATTATTTTTTGTGAGTTATTGCTGCACTATTGTCTTTATGTTGTATGTTTTGTTCGTTGTAACTCAGTATTCACATCTTTTATGTTTGGAGTCACTTAAGCCAACAAAGTTGCTATTCTAAGCTTTTGCAGCCTTAAAATTTGTTAAAATAAGTATCCATATCAGCCGCGGATCCAGGGGGAGCGGAAGGGGCGTGCTCCCCCATCCCCCCAAACCCCCCCCCCCCCCCCCCCCCCCCCCCCGCCCCCGTTAAATTGGCAAAATCATGCAAAATCAGCCTAATTTGGTCAATTTTTTGTTATTGAAGCTGAAAAACACACCCTCCGCCCCCAGAAAATCAGATCCTAAATCCGCGACTGCATATTATTTTTCCTGGATACTGTAGATAAAAATCACTAAACATCATTAACCATTTCTCCTTTTAGGCAGATCAACCAAGGATGCCTCCTGGTGCAGTATTAAAACCACAGGTAAGTATTGATAGGTGTTTGGTGTAAAGAGTGTAGTCTGCATTTCTTCAGTGCTGAAATCCTAAAAAGTTACAATGTAGTGTTCTTAAGGAAATCGGGGTGATTAGTTCCTACCTACAGAATTTTATAATTTTTTCTCACTTAATAGATATTAGTCTAAACTTCAAATTCAGCAATAAAAAATGACGGTTATCGACCATCTAAGCCCGCTATGACGTCATTATCCTTTTAATGGATGATAGCTTTGAAACTCGAGCGTTAGGTTACTTGATGTAATTAACTTTATTATCTGTTAAATTTCCGGTGATGAAAATTTCATTTCCAGCTATCTTTTAAACAGTCGGTGACCACATATTTTTTTCTCGATTTGACAACCACTTGAAAATCACAATTGACCAGCCAAAAATTGAAAAATTCTGTAGGTAGCAAATATTTGAAAAATCAGCATTTTGTGGTATAAGGAAACACACATATCACTGAAAATCATCTCCCCCCCCCCACCACTGAACAACAACTGATTCTTTAATTCTGCCGTCTGTTGGTGAAAATTAACCATGTCGTAATTCTAACAAAGTACGTATCATTACCTTGTGACCCGACCTATATTATATACATATGGATCCATGTCGATAAAACACCCCTTTTTACGCATTTTTTGGTCACGCATGTGTACATCATTATGTTTGACTGGCCCCCAGGGATATGTGAATATTATGCAGGATTGACCAGTCACACTTGCAATGTGTAGCGTGTTGCAACAAAATCACCCATGCATAGTAGAAAGTGACAGTTGTTATCCAGGTCTCAATTGCACCTCTTGGACTAACTATCCATAAGCATTACAACCCAGTAGATCACCAGCTGTACTATGAGAGAAATACAATAACGTAGCTGTTAGTCACTCTTAAGTGGATTTCCGATTATTATGAAACAAATTTAACTATTTGGCCATGATATTTATAATACAATACTTGTAATGCACATAATTTACAACGTTTTGAATGTTGAAACCTTAGAATAACTGAATCAACAGGTAAAGGAGGATTTTATCATCAAAAGTGAGAATAAAAACAACCTCAACAGTTTGTACAGGGATGATGTAGTACAAATGATATTTGATTTTATATACTACATTAATAAATTTAAGAGAGTTGATTGGTTTGAACACGATCACATGATTTCAAATAGTTTGAACCACCTTGAGAAAAGCCGTAAATAGTTCTTTTTGAAAAAGACTATTTACGGCTCCAACGAACTATTTACGGGTCTGAAAAGACTATTTACGGCTGACGTCATCAAAATCCGATGTGCGCAAGCGTGCTTAGCGCTAGCGAATACGTTATATATAACATAATTATGGTTATGTGATTTGTGAACATGAATAATAACATTTTAAAATGGGCAAGTAAAAATCACATTATGAAATTTATTAAAGCAGTATATAAAACAAATATATACTGACTTTGTCAGATCTCTGGATTAAAACCATGGTCCTTCCGTGACTAGAATTATGCTATTTTACTTCGGGGCTGCGCCCCTCAGTAAAATAGCAATTTTAGTCACTTCAGGCCCATAGTTTTAACCAGAGATCTTCAAGTCAGTATATATTTGTATAATATTTTCGATGTCATTAACCTATACACAGTCATAAACCCCCAATGCTATATATTTTCAGTTAATGTTTAGAACATATAGGGATTGCCCATAATTTTCCAAAATTAAAAAAAAATCTAGAGAATCAATAATTTGTACCTACTGAATAGTGCAAACACATTTAAAAGTAAGAACTCAACATAATTCTTTTTTAAAATTGAGTTTATTCAACCCTGTTTAACTCACAGTATCACATTTGTGTCCCTTCCCCAACTTATACTCCTTGGATTTAGTTTCTCTAAAATATCACTCTTTGACAATTTATAAGACATTGATTTATTTCGAGTTTTTCACCTCAAATAGAGCTCATATTAAATTACAATGGATTGAATTTGACCCGGTATAATGCTGAATCAAAGCAACAGTCTCATTCAGCAGCCACCTGGAATTTTAGGTTACCGGTAACCATAAATTCAGAATTGAAAACTTTAGTCTTTAATTTCAACATTTCTTTGTTTTTGATAAAACAATCACAGTGGTAAGTTTGTATGGGTATGCTGTTCCTGTAACACCAACAAAATACCATATGTGGGAAAAAGTGAAATTTCAGAATTGGAATGATGGGCAATTCCTTTAAAGCAATACTATAAGATTTTGATCAGAAATAGTTTTGAGTACTAACAGCCTAAAATGAAGGAATGTGACTATCTAAAACCTTTTTCAAGTGTATTTTGTCAAAAATTTGTTATGCGACATAAAAATGGATGAAGAGCACATACTTTCCTATACTAATACACGTGGAATTAAATTCGGTATCCCGAATTTACTTCAACAAATGGCCATAACAGAAAAAGTAAGCATATTTAAGCCAAATCGTTTGGAGGGTATTAATATCTACCAAAAACAAACCCAATAAGCTAATGAAATCAAAAGTCATGGGTGAAAGGGGGCGCTTCATTTTTAACACTTTATAGTATTGCTTTAAGTGCAAGTGTCTTTGCAGGTGTGAATTCTCAAATTATTGTTGATGTCTCCTCTAAATGTATCATCTCATTTCTTCCAGAGTTCACCAAATCAACAGAGGAAGAGACATTCAGACAATCACAACTATGTCAATGCAAAACCAGGTAGAGTAACAAATCAATTTCTTTGGTTCACACAAGAATATTTCTATAGACTTTTTCAAAACACGACTATCCGAGAATTTCCGAAGCTGATTTTACACTTTCCGGCAATTGCCGAAAGAAAAAGTGACTCTTCAACACAATAACCAGAATGTTAAGTTCGCGTTCTCGTTAATTTGTTGCGTACGAATTCGAACTTGGAATTAGCGTCGGCACTACAGAGTCACTTTCAGTTTGATCGCCCTGATGCAACTTCAAATCTTAAGCTTAATCAGCGCAGATCAGCCGATTTCAAATGGAAATTTCACTCTTTATGTCGGCGAGCTTATGGTACCATCGGCCAAAAGTTGTTCAGAATGAGTGTATCTAATATTGTATGGGTCTGATTCTATTTATTTTTCACTCTTATTGCAGTGAAATGCGAGTGATTTTTCGGACTTTTTTGTTGACAAAATCGTGCATACTAATGAGCTTATACGTGGTTGGTTGAAAAAATGGCCATGTGATCAATGTTCTGGAGATTTCCGAATGGATTTTGAAAAGGTCTATTGCTCATGCTTGTTGCTAAATTATTCAAAGTATATTGGTAATCAAATGCTAAATTGCTAATTAAATTTAGTAGCAAATTTCACCAAAATTTACAAAAGTACGTTGGTAGTCAAATGCTAAATCGCTAAATTATTCAAAGTACATTGGTAGTGAATTACAGGCTTAAGCGAACAATTGTGTATGAATGAGAGGAATCTACTCACGGTTACGACCCAAGTCTTCATGCCAATGCTTTGGATACTGAAAGAAAGTTTGATTTGATTTTGAAGTATAAGAATAGGTTGCCTGTTGAAAAGTTATTTAATCTCATTCATATCTTTAATGCATGGGTAAAACTGCAAAGCCATTTTCAAAAGATGCTTTTCAATCTGTTGCTGGAGTGGTGCTCTTTCTTGCTTTACTTTGAACATTTGCTGAGGCAGGTAACCATTGATACCCTTATCTTATTTTTGTTTTGAATCTAATACTGTCAGACCATTTGCATGTCAAACTAACAATGAAACGCCAACAGAAAGTGTACATTCAGTTCAGTCTACATTTTTCATTTTGATTTACAGTACAAAATATGCACACAAGTTGTTTTCTGACAAAACTGATTTTTATAGATTTTAAATGTTCATGCCTTTCTTAAACTCCTAGCAAAATATCAGCCCGCATTTCAAGTCCAAAACTTTGTAAAAACTAACATTTTCTAAATGCAGTTGTATTGGAAACATGCACAATATGAAAACTTTATGCATTTTCTCTGTTTTTTGTATGATAGTGCATTCAGAGTCCAGCTATTTCATCTCTTAATCTTAGCTCGATACGCAGTCTTTACACGCGCTAGGAGAAGTGCGCTTTAAAATTTCAAGACTGCGTATCGAGCGATGTGCCTGAGATGAAATCGCTGGACTGGAGTCTGAACGCACCATTACATATCAGGCTTTGCAGAATCGGAACTCTACTTCCAAATAAATTTGAAACAAGTGTCATTTTAAAGATGAAGATGTGTGCTTTTTGAATCTGTAATAAAGCAAATGTAACCTCTGAGGCCGACTTTACTGGATGTTTGTGGTGGATGGTCACATATCCGATTCCCGGGAAATTTGGTTGTTATCAGTATTTGTTGTTTGTTATCTATTCCAGGTCAAATTGATGGTGCAGATCTGGTTCGAGTGCCTTCAATCCCCAAAAATACTGGGCGACACAGTACAGGCACGTCTGATCTGGATGTTCCAATATATGCAAATCTACAAGAAGATCTGGAATCAGAACTGACTAATGATGATTTTGAACCAAATTTCAGTCCAAAATATCGAAATAGTTTTAAAAACAACATGAGCAAGTTTGATGATTTGGAAAAGGAATTGAACATCACACCTACTTCACCAACTGAGAGAACGAACCCCTGGGCCAAGCCAGTGCCACGTGCAAAGCCTGTTGTTAGTCCCAAACCTTCTAATGCAAGTAGTCCATCAGGTGGCAAGCCTCTTGTAGCAGTTTCAAAACCAACTCCTCCAATAAAGCAAGGCCTTGGTAATGTCGGAGAAAGGCCGGTGCCAAAAGCTCGTAAAATAAAACCTCCACCTAAAAAGACTCAATTACAACTTGCCGATGGCAAAACAGATGGTAGTGTTTCACCCCAGGCCACAAGGAGTATAGTTGCAGATATAGAAAGAGTTTTAAGCAGCTCAGGACAAAAACAATCCAGTCCACCTTCAAGGCATACCTCTGTTATGCAGAGAAGAAGTGGACCCATCATGGAAGATTCGTCACTTTCATCTCTTCCCAAGGATCCAATACAGAGATCTAATAGCACTATCCATCCCCAACAATCAGATAAGATTAAAAAAGAGCTTAATTTAGCTTTAGCTGTGAAATCAAGGGATTTCAATAGCAAAGATAAAAAGGAAAGGCGAAACAGTCAAAAGCGTGACCGTCCATCAGCAGCCCCACCTCAACCCCCACCTGGAGGATCAAAACCAACCCCACCTCCGCAAACGGCTAAACCAAAGCCAGCTCGGCATGAGTATGAACCTGTTGAAATACAGCCACCAAAGAAAGAGACAAAAAGTGATGATTTTGAACCAAATGAGCCCAATAGGTTACCAATACAAGTAATGCCTGTTCAAAGATTAAATCTTAGACGATTTTCTGATGAAAGTAGTGCAAAAGAACCTTCTGTACGCAAAAAGCCTCCTATGATATCAATGCGTAGCGAGGAAGTAAACGATTCCAGAGGTCCTAAATGTCTTCCTCGTCAACCATCTGTTAATATGGAATATGCATATGCTCAAACACCGGAACAAACAAGATCACGTGTAGAGGCAATGTTAAAAGAATCCAATAGCAAAAATAAGCCCAGGACTTCTGCCTCTGCTTATGTTGATGTTGATTTACCATCGGCTAATAGCGATCTTGGAGATATAGATTTTGGGCAATCGAAAGTAGCAAAAGAACCTCCTCCTAAGCCTGGTCGTTCACGGATCCCGTCAGTTGCACAGTCGTCAGCTTATGAGTTGGTTTCTAATGCTACTAGTGGAAGGGGTCATGAAGGGGATGTTCCATCTGGTGCTGTTGGCTTAGATGTAGGGACCTATGGGCAGTATAGTGATGTCAATTATATGGCAGGTAAGAGATTCTCCTAGTTGAGTTGAGTTTAGTTGGCCAATCAGGACAAACTGAAATTATATGTCACTGAATGTGACTTAAAAAGCAATATATTCTTGATGTTGAATTTGGAAAAACATCTGTTCGATTGCGTAAAAGTTGTTATATTATATATCTCTTATATAGACTACTGTCCTCTGATTAGTTAAAAGTGAGGATTTAATTAGGCCCAGGGCATATTTTTCACTAGGCCCGCTCAACATATTTTGTGCTGCTGGTGTAACACGAGCAATACAAGTGCGACTATTGAACATTGGGCGTTTTAAGTGCAAAAATGATTCTTTTAACCAACCAGATGACAAAAATCTATGTATTCGATATATAAAACGAATATTGACTGATTTTCCTTTGGGGCATGGTTAAAATTCTTACTCCTCGGTGATCTCAAAACCATAAATATGCCCTCAGCTTTGCTTCAGAGAGCACCTTGGGAAAATAATTTAAACCATGCCCCTCAAATCAGTCAATATTTGTATAATACTACATGATTATAATGTGTGTCATTGGAATCTTTGACACCCATGTAACACAATGATTCTGTATCATGTCAAATTGACCATTTTTCAACAAGAAGCGTATTGGGCTATTCCAGAAATTAATGGTACACCCACTAAAGAAGGCATGGGATTCCCAAATATTTTGCACAAATTTGTCAGTGGGAAATCCCAAAATAAATCGATGTTTTCCCTCCATGATGGTAAAGAAGGCATGGAAATTTCGAAATATTTTCGTCAATTTAGTGCGTATTCTCAAAATATTCACAATTTTTTGATCAAATGGGTAAAGAATGCACGGGAATTCCAAATTTTCTGTCTTAAGATGGAACATACCCCTAAAGAAGGCATGGAATTATCAAACCTGAAATTCTCATTTTTTCAAGAAAAAATATGGATGCCTTCTTTAGGGGGTGTACAGTTAATTTCTGGAATAGCCCATTGCATCGTCTAAATGCATGGTGCCTGATTTGAGATGGGAAAAAAACAAAAAAATCGAAGAATACCTAAAAATAACACCGGTAATACATATTTAGATTAAATATATAATATCATTTCAATTAAGAATAGATTTTTAAGATTAAGATAGTTTTTAGTTGTTCGCTATGTCTGTAGAAATCAGTTTCAAAACAGGCATTTCGTATAGAAACAATAACCATTTCTAATAGTGATAAAATTTGTAAAAATTGGTTTTGGTTAAATTTGATTTCTGTACATTTACCTATTCTAATTGGACTATGTTCTGCAACTTATGCTGACTTTGTTCTTTAACCTGGGTAAATTCTATACTTGCTATTATGTTCATTCTAGTAATAAGTTCACTGCATTCCAATTGCTTTGTTCATCTTAGAACAAATGTTTTGGCATTATTGATAACATGAAATCAAGCATACTTAAATTTGAATAGCTGTCTGCTGTTACTTTGGGAATGCAGTCCTTTTAGCAATTTTCTTATTCCATTTGTGGCCTAGAAGCAAATTTCCTACCATTTCTCTCTTGCAATTACCATGTGGTAGTTGGATGATAACTATCTAGTGACTTCCCACCCTATTCTAGGTACCAAATCACTGACTTAAATTCCATAAATCGTAAGATTCCTACATCTTGGCTCTGCAGTACAGAGAATATGTACGTGTAGGTGTAGGGCCACCATTACCAAAGGTTCTATACAAATTATAATTACACAACAAGACAATGTAGTACCAATGTTACTGTGTACCTAGATGCTTCCTGCCTATTTGGTAACTGGCATGTGGCTGCATGACTTGTACTTTGATTATCACTTAAATAGGTCGTACTTGTGAGATTTTTCTTTATCTGCAATTCAGAGCAAAAGTAATCTCATTCATACACACTCCATAGATACCAGTGCACGAGTCACAGGTATAAAATTCACTGCATCTGATTCAGTTGTGCTGGCCCACCTATTAAGTGTTAATTAGATTATAATTAGTGACTAAATAGTCATGTGCATAGTCACCATATAGTCAGTAGGGCATATTCACTAGTGAATTAGGTGTTTCCTTGTACATCATTTGCAAATGCCACAGGGTGTTCTAGTCCACCTACAAGCATAACTGTTATTGGAATGAATATAGTAATAAACAAGTTCTCTATATCTTGGGACTTTGCTGTCTTCATACACAACTAATAAATCACTGACACAATAACTTTCAGATGAAAGTGAAATAGGGATCTACGGTATATATGGTGAGATGGAATCAGATATATATAACGAGGTAGAATCATTCCGTCAAGATGGTAAGATGGTTTCTTCTCAATTCAAACATGGTGTCATCAACGCGGGATAACTTTGGACAAACAGACCGTCAGGTTTCAGCACAAATTAATCTGCCAAATGCTGAATTTTTAGGAAATTCTATGGAGATTCTACTGAGGAAACTCCTTAAACAATATCTTTCTTTATTTGGTTCATTGGTTTACTGTTAAAACCAAGGAATTTTCATACGGGAATCGGGATACGCCGCCGTCTTGTGTCGCTCATGGAGCAGAGTTATTGTACCTCTGGATATGTTAAGAATTTGGCCTGATATCCAGGCAGATCGCGTAAATCTTCACTTGACGCATATACAGCGTGTGCATTTTGTTTCACACGCAAACCGTGTCTGCGTTTCAAGTAGCGTGTATTGTGACTTGTTCTGATTAAAGTTCGCCAATTTTCCTGCTAATCCGCTGCGAACACTCTCAAAGTGAGGTACTTGGAGCCGTAAAATGCCGGAGGTACAATAGCTCACCCTCTATGAGTGACAATCCAAGATGGCTGCCGTCCCTTAGGATTTACATGGCGGTGAAATCAAACCGGTTCCTGTTTTAAAATTTCTTGGTTAAAACACAATATTGTTTTGTAATAATGAACCTGCATTGTCAATTGTTTTGCAACTTTGACTATCCAAAGTTATCCCTTTTTACAGGGTTTCTCAATAAGATGAGAGATTTTTACATTACACTACACAGACCCATTTATGCTGCTTTCATACTTATTGTTGCTTTGCAGCTTTGTAGCTTTGCAGCTCTGTCCTCTTGTTTCATTACACACTTTTGTAGCTTTGCAGTTTTATCGCTTTGCAGCTTTGCCGCTTCATGTTGCTCTGAAAGTTGAATTAATTTCAACTGCAAAAATCTTGCCGTGCGACAATTTTTGCCGATATCGATTATCTCAGCAACATGTTGCTTTGCCGCTACGTCAACCAGAAGAAACAAGGTTTTGCAAAAAATATACGTCACGCAGCGACAAAACTACACGAGTATGAAAGCAGCATTAGACATGTTAGAAGAAAACCACTATCTGTTCACAAAACATTGGTCTATCATGAGCGTAAATTGTATCTGTTTGGTTGAACCGGTTATATGCCAAGTTTAAATCAACGCTCCGCATGCTGATAATGTATATTTTAAGTAATGTGAGTGACTTTTGTCCTTGCCAGAAACAATATGTATTGTTTTAACAAGGGAAGAAGACATTTACTTCTGAAATGTTCTTGTGAACAGAAATGTAGTCGAATTAACAAACCATAATTGATTTCTACTTATTCCAATTAACACAGGGGTTTTAAAAATTGTACTGCACATGGTTTCAATTATCATACAAATAAGATCCATTCATATACATGTATTCACATCACACACATATTTACAGGTACATATTCAAATAAAGTTAAAACTGATTTTATACACTCGCAGTGAGGATATACTTTACCCCATAGACTAACAACATAAGAGCCTATTTTATAGGAAGGCTTACAGAGTGAGGATCCCCATGGAGTTCTTACTTTGCATACACGATCCTTGCATTGTTTTCACATTGTTTTCGTAAAAAGTCCTTGGTTTTGATGTGAAAAAATTGTTGGTTTGATAGTGAACCAAACACAGCCTGTCTCTTGCTTATTACAAACATCTAGAATTATTGCTCTTCAAATGGTGGTGGACTTCTCTTATTGATCATTTTCACATCTCATCACATCAACCACTCGATTTACCATTATATGTCAATACATTACATTGCACCTATAGTGAAAAACCAAACATTTTGTTTTAGCAAAGAAGGGACCATGAAGCAAAGCTTATTTATTGTTAGTTTAAAAATATTGATTATGTTGTTTGAACAGTTCTGTCAGTGCAGTTGTATATTTGTTGCTAAACTTAAACAGTGCTACAGTGTTTAAACACGGACTTATGAACTGAGGATTTTCTCTGAAAGATGCTTGAGAGCTAATATTTGGGCTCAATCTGATCAGAACCAAAAAATTTGGATTTGTTTGAAATGTGGGTCTTGTAACTTCACTGTCAAAACATGGTTTGTGAACTAAAGATTACGTTTAAAATGGGAGTCTAGGGAATGGCAGGCAAGCTGTGAAAGAGGGTCTTATGGGCTTCACTTACCTGTACCACCTTTCTAGGTAAGTACCCCTTCCCCTCCCGGATTGAGAGGTATATGGCACCTAAAATTTGACCTTAAACAAACATTTTTGTCTTTGTGGAAATGAGTTTTGAAAGGGACTATAAAACAGACACCATATGGATGTCCATATGTCGGAGGGGGTGTATGTATGCGTGTGTACAAAATATGTTATCCATGTACATAATTGGCCACTGTGCACATTCGTCGTACTTACATGGACATTATTATCACTGGGCAGGGGCACACACATGACCTCATGAAATTTGGAGTCAAAGGTCATCTTGAAGTCATTTGAGGTCATTGATAGCATATACATAGTTGGTCACTATATATTTGACTTTCATGGATTTTTTCCAAATTTCAGTCATCATTGCCCTAAACAGTAGGTCATATGCATAATTTACTGATCTCCGGCGTTGATGGGGACATATTTCATGCATCACATAAATATGAGATGTACTTGGTTACATTCTTTCCATACCAAAAAGTAGGGATTTTCAAGGATAGGGTTTAAAATCAAGTGTTTATGAAAAGTAAAAACATAACCCTTATCTTGTATTTTTTTTATTCACCCAAAACAACACACCATTTTTGTAAAGTTTCCAACTAAATGTAATCTATGCATTACTAACCTCTCTGTGGAAATGGACATGTTTCTGTGTT
>JXSR01S034178.1:15923-27631 GCA_000969725.1 Ophiothrix spiculata
GAACAGCTGATTAGAACTAGGGACAAGGTAGGCGCCTGTTAGATGGCCAAAAAGAACAGCTGATTAGAACTAGGGATAAGGTAGGGGCCTGTTCAGTAGTGTAGCAGGCAGGGATCAAGGGAGCAGACTGTCCCCTCAGACAGCATTGACTGGGATGAAAATGATAGAAAGTCATGCTGAGAGGAAAGTCTTGGGCAGGGAAAAATCAAGCTCAAACTGGGCTGTTTGGGGAGCCGGTTTAACATCCCCCCCCCCCCCGACAAGTGACTCCTGTTACACACCTGTGCCTATTCCACAAAATGATTGAAGAGCAAAAATCTGGTGCATTGGAATATACTTTAACTATGTACTGGATATCAGGTACTTTATTTTGTTGTGAGTTGTTGCCATTTGGCATTTTCACGAGGATTTTTATTTTTTTATTTTGAGATGTAATTTGTAAAATGTTATAATGATTTACCATCTAGTGGAAAAATGATTGTTAAATTTCCATAACATTTTAAACTTGTTTCAAACATTATATAGATATTTTGGAACTAAGATTCCCCGAAGCCACTTAAATGTTCCCATGTTCCAATATGTAGCTTATCAGTTTCTATATTTGCTTTTTTGTTTCAGTTAGAAGATATGGACTCTAACCTTGGTAAAAGCAGACGCATTCTCAAATCAATGGGTAGAAGGTAGGTTTTCTAGGACATTTATAGGCCAAACAATAATTTATTGGACAGCATAAACAGAAATCCAGAGTGCAGGGCCCCATTATTTGTAAATGGAGACCTGCCCTGCATTTTTGTTTACATTGTCCAATAAATTATTGTTTGGCCTTATAGTTATATTATGATTTTAAATAGGAGCCAAATTCCTGAATTTCTTAGACTGTAGTTAGTTTATATGACTTGAATTGTCAAAAGAGTTATACAAAACAGGTTGAACTTACTTGGTCAAAGCGTAGCAACCTGTAAAAACTCTGTGTAATTGTTGCAACATCCAGGGCCCATATTCATGAAACACCGCTTACTCTAGTTGGCTGCTAACTCTTTGTCTACCTGTCACATAGCAGCCTACTAGAGTTAGCGATGAAGATAAAGAATTTAACCTATTCTCACGACTTACGTTTAAACTTTTAGAGTTAGCGATGTTTCATGAATAAGGGCCCAGGTTAATGAACCTGAAATGTAAAAAAAAATGAAGCAACACACTGAATTGTACATTATAAACAGGATTAATAATACATTAACCCTTTGAACCCGACGAGCCGGTATACTAGCACACGTGTGCATGTACCGTATACCCGATAATCTGGTTTACCGGCTTTTAGCACTGGTGTCAGATGCCTGTCTACCGGCGTGGGTAGTGGCAATATTTGATGGTTTTGCTTACAACGGAAGACATCAATAATAATAATAATGAGAGATTTTTGAGCACTCATAACAAAGAAAGCCGCTGAGCGCTATACATACTTGTAACAAAACCTTAAAACTATACAATTTTTACAAAAACACATTGTTACAAACAGAATCATTTACAATAGGAGAAAAATATGGTAAAGAAATAGGTAATTTCACATACAGTCACTCAAAATAGGCCTAAAGTCTTGAGAGTACGCTTGAACTGACTAGTAGTCATTACTTGAGCAGCGTTCCTGATTATTGAAGGCACATTGTTCCAGATTGTGGGTCCAGAAAAGGCAAATGATCTTTGTCCGTAGAAATTTTTTCTTGGACGCTGTGAGGGAAATCCGAAAGAGACTTGAGATGAGGATCTGAGAGTCCGAGCTGGTATATAGCGGCTGAGCAAATTGGCAAGGTATGCAGTAGAGTGATCGTGGAAAGTCTTAAACACCAGAGTGTTTAAACATCAATGAGTGTTTGAACCCTTAGTTGGTTGATCATTTTGCTTTCATTTACCCAAGAAGTGATTATTTTTCAGGTTTTCGTGAATTTGATCACAATTTTCATCAATGTGGCTTCGCTCATAGACTACAACTTAAATGTCGGATATGTTGGCTGGTATAAGTGATATTCTTGTTTGAATGTTGGTTATTGGAACATTTGGGATGATTGTAAAATGAAATAAAGCGATAAAGGATATCAAATTCAAACACGTTTTAACCCTTTGAACCCTGGCCATTCCATGTGTATCAGTACTGCTGACCCGGGCCAACCCAAAATTTAAAAAACACAATATAACCCCCTAAACCAAGGAAGTTATAGGGGGGAACACGGATTCTCCACTATCTTGTGTCGCTCATGGAGATGAGTTATTGTACCTCCGGATATATTCGGAATTTGACCCGATATCCCGGCAGATCGCGTAAATCTTCAACTGACGCATATACAGCGTGTGCATTTTGTTTCACGCGCAAACCGCGTCTGCTTTTCATGTAGCGTGGATTGCGACTTGCTCTGATTGAAGTACGCCAATTTTCCCGCTAATCCGTTGCAAAGACTCTCGAAGTGTTGTACGCGGAGCCGTAAAATGCCAGAGGTACAATAACTCACCCTCCATGAGCGACAATCCAAGATGGCTGCCGTCCCATAGGATTTACACGGCGATGAAATCAAAATGGCGGAGAATCCCTGTTCCCCCCTATAACTTCCTTGCCCTAAACTTACTTTGATTTTGATTTCCTTTTCTTTACTTTTTCATTTTAGCGTAGTCTGAATTGTTCCAATAACCAGCATTCAAAAAGAATACTATTTATGTCAAACCAACATATTCGACATTTACCTTGTAGTATATTGAGGAAAGCCACAATTGTTGCTAATTGTGATCAAATTTACTGAAGAATTTTTCACCTCTGTCGAGTAAATAAGAGCAAAATGACCCATCAGCCATGGGTTCAAAGCTTCATTTATGTCTTCCAATACAAATAAGACCATTGAAAATTGTAACTACCCATGCTTGTTGACAGACACATCAAGTTTCTGACAAGTAACCTAAAAGCCCATACTGGCTCCATGGGTGTACGGTACACCTGGGCCAGTGTACCGACTCATCGGGTTCAGAGGGTTAAGGCTTGTTTGGGTTGGTCAGGGTCAGCGGTACGGATACACATAGAATGGCCAGGGTTCAAAGGTTTTAGGTGAATTGGACAAAATTTCAAAATTTTCCCTGCAGATGAATTACATTTGATATGTTCCATAAGAACAGGCAACTACCAAATATGAGAAAATTTTGATCATAACCTTCAGAAAAGTAAAAAAATAAATGGCGTGTACACTAACGTTTGCAATATTTATGCGCAGATTCTGTGTAAGTTACTGCATAGTTTGGTTTGTACTTCTAAGTTGGAGTATAGAATTGCAAGCTTGTCATATATGTGGCTCGTAAGAAAAGAAGTCCCTGGTCTGAAACCAGCATTATTTAGACTTGAATTAGAAAAAGTTCAGAGGAAAATTACACGTACTCTGTTCTTTAAGCAATCTCCAAATGCTGATGTTAGGCCTCCTTACTCTGAAAGACTTCTTAGTTTGGATTTAGTTAGGCTTGAAGACACTTTCAAGATTCTTAGGCTTGTTCTTGGTTTCAAGATTTTGAATGGTTTGGCCCCTACCTCATTATGCTCTTTAGTTCAACATAGCAGATTGAATTATGCCAGACTTTTACATCAATCATCAAGGACCTCTTCTTTAAATCAATGTTCATTTCTCTACCTCGTCTTTGGGATGAAATACCATCTAATTTACATCTTTGTTAACAATCTCCTTTTTTAAGGATGGTTGTAAAAGTCATTATTTGGCCTTACTTAGTTGATTTTATTCATGGTGCAATTTATAAAGTTATATTTTGGTTTCATATTCCATATTTCAGATGAATTTGTTTATTATGTTTTCTTGTACGGTATTCTAAGTCAAATACTGTATACCATTTTTCCACCCCTACTCATATTTAATGCATATTTTTTGTGTAGCGATTTTTATTTACATATATGTCTTCAATAGGGATAGGAGAGCACTTTCGTGGTTGGGCTAATCGGCCCATTCTTCCTATCCTGAAATTGCTCGCCTTCTAGTTTTAGTTCTATATTTTTGTTCTGTATTTTGTTTGTCAATGAATATGTAAAGTAATATTTTCATGTTCTTGATTTGTAATTTTATTGTATTGAAGTGCAAGAAAATCCAATAAATATTATCTTATCTTATAATCATGTCACTGATCACATTTTTTGTTTTACCTTGTTTCTTTTCAGAGTGATGACTGACAAGCTCATTCTTAGCGCAGTAATTCTCTTAGAATTGGGCATCCTAGGAGTTGTAGTATACTTTAAATTTTTTAAAAAATGATATCAGAGTTGTTGTTTTTTAGTTTATACTGGACCAATATATTGGCATTATCATATTGATATAATGTTATTTTGAACATATACAACAACTCAAACCAACTCTCATGGAAATGATTATATTCGAAACAAGATACATCATGCTCAGCTGCTGTTCAACATGGAGTGAAATATGTCTTATGAGAGATTAACCTGGGATGAAATAGTAGACTTCAGATGACCCTAGAAGCAAGTTGCCTACTACTATGTCTTTGAGTGATCACATTGTTACATACCATATAGCCAGGAACCACTGAACTTGCAGTTTCATCTCTGATGTCTCAACACATTAGTCCATCTAGATGGACCTCACAAGCTAGCGTTTAGCGCGAGGTCCATCAACTTACACACCAAACCCCCTGCTGGGTTTCTCTTTCAGAAAATTGGTGACCAGTCAATGCTAGCGCTCACTTAGAACACAGTTGGTACTATGTAGTAGTTGATCCCAAATCTAGGTTTGTATGTAAATTGTTTACACAATAGAAGACTGATCTGGTTTTCATATATTTGATGGTAATTTTGCTACAAATATACCATTGCTAATCTGGCACAAGACAATTGAATGATTTAGATGATGAGGGAGGGGGGTTTACAGAAAACTGATATCAAAGAGAGATAAGGCCCAAAAAAAGGTTTGTCTCAGAATCCTGCGCGTATTGCTATGTGAAAATGAATTTAGCGTGTAGAGCTACACGCTGGTCTTTTCTCTTTTTTTTTTATGGAGAGTAATCCAGCGATCGACTGCTGTCCGGGTTACTGTCATTTGCTGTTGCAAATTTACCTTGAATTTAACTGTCAAAACTTCCCATAGTTAAAACTGGCGGGATCGTATTTAGAAACTGTATAAATAATAAAGGCTAGTAGTATCACTTGCAGATAACTGTCATTTATTATAAAACTATCGTGTACTGGGTACCGTAAGCAGCCATGTTTGCCTGGGCGATACATCAACTTGTAATAACAACATGAGTGTTGGGCGATGCTCAATAATCCACAAACTGGGCACTTCACACTCATAAGTTGGGCGATCAAAATTTTAAAGCTTTAAAAAAATTTTAAAAAATATCGCATACCGCATATCTAATTTCCTAAAAAAAAATTGCATACCGCATAGCATTTTTGCAAATGATTCCTGAGACAAACCCTTTTTTTGCCTAAATTTAAGTAAAGTAAGTGATGGTATACAGTCAGTATTGAGCCAAAGTAAGGGGCCATCAGGCTGTGTGTATTTGCTTGGGGGTCAAACAGTTAACTTCAGTTCATTTAATTTTGCGCAATAATATGAGCACAAACATGAAGCGACAACTTTGTTAATTAACATAGTTTATTTGTATATCTGTTATTTATTTTATGAGACTTGATTTTGTATACAAAGATATCATATATTGTTATTAAGCACATGCCAGCTGATAACATGTGATTGTATTTTATTATTGATTATGCTGATGTATATTAATTTATTGATTAGTTATTATAATAAAGGTGAATTGGAGAAAATGTCAACATTTTATTTGCAGATGATACACACTTGGTATGTTTGATAAAAATAAAATCAAAAGTTTGAATTTAAAACCTCCAGGAAAATTAAAAACTAGAATTTTTTTTACATGTTTAATAAGGTTATTCTCCAAATATGTGTGTTGATGCTAAATGTTAGGAAAGAGCTTACGTTTTGTAAGTAGCTTTTTCGACATATATTGCAGATAAATCAAACAAAATTTCAATTTTGTATTTTGTTACTATTTAATGTTAAAGAATTTGCAACTAAACCAATTCCCAACATGAAAAATGGGATAACAAAGCTGGGTCAGTAATATACAAATGTTGACTGCTTTGAGGGGCATGGTTTAAATTATTTTCCTGAGGGCATATTCATGGTTTTGAGATCACCGAGGGGAACTAATTTAAACCACACCCCGAACAAAAAGCAGTCAATATTCGTTTTATATACTGAATATATAGATTTTTGTCATCTGGTTGGTTAAAAGAACCAAAAATGATTTATGATATATGTTTCTCCTTTCAATGCTGACCGCGCCGTATTATGCGAAAAATGTATTGAGCGGGCCTAGTTAAATCATGGCCCGCACTTTTAACCAATCAAGAGGACAGGAATTCTATATATGAGGTATATAATGTCATCTATATGATTTTCCAATGAGGTGACATCACTGAGTTTATTTTCTAAACAATTGTAACCATTGCTAAAAGCTTGAATGTTAAATCTCTCATCAGAGTGTGTTTGTTCAAGTGGGTGAGCATATTTGATTATCGACCAGCTGATAAATGTGATGACTCACCCCGAAAAGGGGGACTTTGTGACAGAACAATTTTCGCGAAACTAATGAAAATAGGCAGCAAAAAATACAGAAAATAATAAGAATTTCCAGTAGATTTTCTGTTGTAAAATTTGATCGCCTTGATCAATTTCAACAAGTAAGGTGTCATTTTAAAGCTTAGAAAATGCTGCAACAGATTAAATGAAAAAATCAAAATCGATATCATCTTCAAAGTCCCCCCTTTCGGGGTGTGCCATCACAAATGGTATAGTTATACATGTACGAGGGGGTATCAAAAAGTTTTAAACTTTAACCCAGAAGTAATGGCGCCAGAAACGAAATTTCATTATGAGATACTTTAGGCATCTTTGCATAGTCAATGAGCAAAGTAAAACATTTCTCCCACTTTTAACTGACTGTCTACAGACTGTTATTGTAGGGATCCTCTCTATTGAAAAAATCTGATTTTATAATTCAATGAAAATCAACATTTTGAGGTCGGCCATGTTTTATTACACCATTGTGACGTCATTCATGGACCAATTTCCATAATTTTGGTATCAATGGATAGAGGAATCCCTACCTGTTCCTATGGTATCAAACACCTAAACTTTGGTGGTGCCAATAAGATTTACTGGGCTGTAACCCTTCAAAAGCAGGGACTTAATTACGCTGCAAATCTAAATTTTCTCCATGCAGCTTATGTTAAACACAGTTAGGTAGATGACATCAATCACCACCTGTAAAGAAAGTAAAACTACTTATGAGACAATTTCTGCACCATAATGTACATTAAGATGAGTGACTATTCTGACAAAATTTCATTGCTATAGCTCCATCCCTTTTGAGTAAAGTTTAAAACTTTTTGATATCCCCTAATATATATTGTAAAACAATGTTAATTTTTAAAAGAATTGATGAATCTCTTGTAAAAGTACAAAGCTATATTTGATATGAAAATATATATGAACTTATAAAGTAAGAGTGTTGATATTGTCTGTGTATTTTGTTTTGTTTTTGTAAACAGAAATTTGTAGATTAAAGATATGGTCACAATAGCCATACGGTGTTTGTGCGACGATTAAGAATGTTTATTTGTCCACTTTGTAAGCTTTCGTACGAACCTCTTATGTTAGCTGTAGGAAAGAGTGTTTACTTATAGTAAGTTCGCAAGATTGCAGTCGGCATTCGTGCAATGGACTTGCAGAATAAAGTGTGGAAAAGGAGAGACAAAACGAAGTAGAGGAAAAAGATTTTGTTATTGAGAGGTGTAAAAGAGAAAGAGCAACAAGAAAAAAAGTATGGTAAAAGTGAAAGAGACTAAAATGAAAAGCAAAAGAGCAGAGGTAAAATAAAAGGATTTTTATGGCACAAAATACTGTCATTACAACAAAATTCCTCACTTATGAAAAAAGATAAAAAAGATGGGTGACATCATACTCCGATTCCCCCTTGGCGCCACTATCACAAAGCACTTAATGGAGCATTGAACAAGTTCAGCAGCATCCCAAACATATTGAGATTTTTGCATCATTTGAATTATTAGCGGTAATAATGACAGCATGCATTTTCAAATTCATATCCTATATCCTATTTTTAACATCTGATTGATGCTTAGAAATTCATGATGCATACTTTTGAAAAACCGCATGCTTCAGTGACGTGACCAAACTCACCTGATATTGATCTTTAGTCTTGCGTTACTGGTTTAATAGTGCGAAAAATGAAATTAGCTACGTTTTCTTTTAGGAAATGAGGTCGAAGTTATTAAAAGCTCATAATTCCAATGTTTCTCGGTCAATTGTTAGAAATATGGTGTCAAATTAATGAAAGCTGAAATTCCAGCAATTGTTCACAAAATCTTTAAATTACGCTTGCGAGTTCCATATCAGTTCGGCAGAACTCACAATTCGGATACGTATCCGAATTCGGATTATTACGCACATTCCGTATCCAAATTATGATACCCGTATCAGAATAAGCATATGGAGGGGTATCTGAATTCTGATACTCCTGTCTTGGCGCAGGAAAGAAAGCGATAGCGAAAGCTGGAAAGTGAATGTAGAACATCTTTCTTGTATTTATGATAAATCTATCTGTGGAAATGTCATTTCCATCTGTGCAATTCCAGCGGAACAGCTTCGAAACAAGTCCTGATTGCTTCTTATCACAGAAGGCAAAATAATTTGGCCAACACTTTGTTAGAATTTAGATGACAAATGATGATAATGTTATTGACTTTTATACATACCGGTATGGTGCGTGGCGAAGCTGAATATACATTTCAGCTGGTATCCAGTTTCAGCTGTTTTTAATCCGAATTCGGATATGGGTGTGATACGGAGTATCCGAATTCGGATACGTATCCGAATTGTGAGTTCCTCCGAACTGATATTGGCACACAAGCCAATTTGTCTAGGTGAGGCTATATTTGGTTGTCTCTATTTCCATGATGTGGGTGACGTGATTTCCTATAGCTCCAAGAATATGAAAGTCAATAACTGAAAACAAGGTGTGGATATATATTGAGAGTTTTCCAAACCAACCAAGTTCAAATTTGTCTGCCTGGGGTAAAACATTGTGGCCATATTCTCAAACGATGTTTTAGCAAACCGTTGGTTAGCCTAAAAGGAGTTAAAATCTGATTTAAACAAATCTCTTGGTATATATTTAAAAAGGACTTAGTAAACAATTGTTTTAAAATATGTTGTGCATGTCCATCACTTTGAATACGTTTAGGTGGACCTATGTTATACACCTTGCTTTTGCTTATTGGATGGTTGGTTTGCAGACTTACACCCAAATTGGTAAAGAGCATTTGGCTGATTTGGAAAACTATAATTCTGAGAAAATCAAGTTTAAAATTTTTGTACTTAGTAAAACTTGAATGAAGAGAGGATTTTTATCTTGGTTTTTAACACATTTGTCTTATGTTTTGGATGTTGGAACCTGATTAATATGATAGAATACACTTCAAAGGTAACATTTCTGATGAAATTAGAAATTAGACCTTGGACGTGATTTTTGACTATGTTCAGCTTCGATGGCCCGTATCTCGTAATAAGTTCCCTTTAGATATGACGTGGAACATATGGTTCATAGAACTCATCTAGGCAGGGCACGTTAACTTACCATTACAAATCCACATGTGGTCATATTTTCTGAGGTCGGGCCCATTTGCGTTACAACTCACTCACTTCATCCATACTAACTCCCTCCTGGTAATGGTTGATTAGAGTTGATGAATACCTTTATTTGGCTAATATTTTTGATTGATTTTATAGACTAATACATTATCTTCAAAATCATACCAAAATTATAAAATTTCATACAATTATTGAAAAGTTATGATAAGATTTGATACACAATGTACATATTTCATCCACACCAACCGCATTTATGTCCGTTTTGATTTCTGGCTAAATTAGCTTATTGACTTTAACTTGTTAGGGATGCACCATTAGACTTCAAGGGGGGAGCAGGAAGTTTGGGTTAGGACAAGTTTTTTTTTTCTCCAGCCTGGCAGGGAAAGTTTTGTTTTTTTTAGTGTCTGATGAGGCAAAGTTTTTTTATTTTTAGTTGTAGATGGGGCATTTTTCATTCCCCAGTGGGTCAAGTTTTTTTTTTTTTTCTCCTGTGTGTGGGTCAAGTTTTTTTTTTCAAAAAACTTCCTGCTCCCCCCCTTGAAGTCTAATGGTGCGTCCCTTATTAGCGTTAATGATCAACTTTATTCGGGTTAATTCCAACTTGATTTTGATAAACAATAACCAGCCTTTGAAATCAAATCAGATTTATGACACTTCAATGGATTTTTAAGAAGATATGACACAAAAATAGATGCACAATTTTCATGATGCCTCATCCACACCCGCCTCATCCACACCCACTTCCACCCTGGCTAATTAGCTTTAACAGGTTATTAAGCCTACTTAATCACTTCATTTTGGGTTCTATGCTTAATTTCTTGAAAGTCAAATAAATTGTCTTTAAAATGATACCAAAATTAAAATATTTCATGGGATTGCTGAAAAGATATGGCAAAATTTATGCATAAATCATTCTCAATGTAACAAATCCACCTTTTATGGGTGCCCACATTAAAAAGAATGACCATGTATCGTTTATCTTCAAACATTGATATTACTTCTTACAGCTAAAAGCAATCATATATTGTCAGACAAATGATAAAAATCAAATTTAAACACACCTTAAACTATCCCCTGGCTTAGTTTTAAAAGCGTTTGAAAGGGGTTTAAGGATTTTTGATTACAATTTACACAGTGATTTACTGAAATTGGCCACTTTTCGAGAATTGTTTTTTTTATTAAACAATCATATTGTATCATGATTTAAATGCTGATAAATGCAAAACATCTTTTGAGAATACAGCCCTATATGTTTTGTTACATCTAATATAAAAGCTGCCAATTGGTAAACTTCTGAAACATCAAAGAGAATGTTTTTACCTCATTTTTGTTTTAAAGCTGGAATTAACATAATACTTTCACAAAATATTATCATTTGAGTGGTGCTCTGGCAAAATGAGCGGAAGATTTTGAATAAATGGCTGCTAAAGTAAAAATATGATGGCTCACCCCGGACGGGGGGACTTTGAAGATGATATCAATTTTGAGTTTATCATTTCATCTGTTACAGCATTTTCTAAGCTTTAAAATGACACCTTGCTTGTTGAAATTGATAGAGGCGATCAAATCTTTGAACAGAAAATCTGCCGGAAATTCTTATTATTTTCTTTATTTTTTGCTGCCTATTTTTTCACCGGGCTCTTGAAAAGTATTCTGTTGCAAATACCCCCTTTTCGGGGTGAGTCATCACAAATGTGGTGAAAAGATCAAATTTTGTTGGTTTTTTTTTTAAATAAAATGCATTAATGCATAAGTGTTAAGCAATACCTCGCATTTTGAAGGTCAATTATGCTGCAATTATTCACGTAATTGATCGCCTTTTGCTATTATACACTATAGTTATCAGTAACTTTAAAATTGATTTGCAACAATTTTTTACTGCCAGATTTTGAGTGGACTGTCTTGTATTTTGATCTCTAAATGAAAATTGTAGAAAGAAAGTATGACATATTATATATCATT
>JXSR01S034179.1:0-18092 GCA_000969725.1 Ophiothrix spiculata
GAATAATACATATCAAAAGAGAACCAATTTTATCAAAAATAATTTTGTTTACCCATCACAGGTGTAGAAACAAGATCTTTTTAAGATTTGAAATTAGAAACACTTTTTCAACCATTTTTTTGTCACCGGCTACAAAAAATACAGTTGGTAAATAATTTCATTTTTCTCCTCTGTTACACAAATTCAGTGGAAACTACTGGTAGGATATGTTAGTATAATCATGTACTATCGATACATGTGAAAAAAATATATAGTCAGAAAATCAGCGGACAGGATCTAGGCCAGTGCCTTTAATAATAAGCCCTTTAGACACTATCACAAAGTAGAAGAGTGAAAGTTGGGCCTTACATAACCGTGTCCAAAGAAATATTAATTGTCATTGAATATGCTTGCTGTCAGCACTCTACTGTTGATGGTGCCATGGTTGAGTAAATCCAACAATTCATATTTTGAGCTCTGTAATCCTACAACAATGGGGATATGTGGCAGAAACAGAATCGAACATTTCAAGTTGTGTCTGTTATTAGAGTTCAGTATTTCCCAGAAAATGATTAAATTTCAAGTAGCCTATGTGGAATTATTGCAGCATTCATGTTAAACCTTTGTCAAATTACAAGCAAGGTTTCATTTTTTTCCTTTTCTAGGTTTATGTCAGCTGTTGAGAATGCTGGGCAGATTGTTGTAACATCCCCATATTTGGATGTGGGTGGCGCTGGTTATGTAGTCACCATAAGCCATGCAATATTTGAAGGAAAGTAAGTAAAACATAATGGAGAGAAGATATCCAACAACTTGAGAAACATGCCATACCTTAGGCTCAGTTCATACTTGAAATGTAGCCGTTTTGGTTTGGTGCGTTTTGAATCATTTCCACCACAACTGACCATCACTATTGAATTCGCTCAAATGCACATGGATGCGATTGGATATACCTCATAGAATTGCTATGAGGTATAGGATTGTGGATAATTATGGATAGCATATGACAGAGAGAGTTAACATCTTTTGTCAAATTTTCGCATTACCTTTTCATTATATTAGAAATCAAAATATTTCAAAAATCATATTTACTTGACACTTACTTTTCTAGGTATGTGTGGTCTAGCAGAACAGTGCAGGACTCACAAATGAAAGAATGTGAGTTCGGAACCTAGTGCCAACATGTTTTGAACCTTGGAAAATCACTTCATCACATTTGCCTTGTCGACCGAGCGCATTGAGGAGCTGTTTAGGGGGAATATTAAAACCTAAGTGCTGATAGTTCTGCGCATTTGGTCATTGGCTGCAAGTGGCATAGTGCAAGGTGCAGTGGTTCTGATGATTTCATTGTAATATCGTAATGATAATGGCCAGCACTTTGTATCCACTGGAAAATTTTTCAATATAATGTGGGAATTATTTTTACTATTATGTGGAAATTTGTGTCCTTATTTGCCCAGCTATCACTATTATATATTGTTCAAATTAAGCACCATTTTGGTGTGAAAAAGTTTACTGTAATTTAGACCCTATCTTACCACATTTGTTTTGTTTGATAGAAGTAGTGGTAAACAAAGGAGCTCATCAGACCATGTGATTGGTGTCCTAGCCATTGATGTCACACTCCAGTATTTCTACAAGCAGCTTGAAGATACCATGCCGATATGTAAAGAGAAACATATCAGGTATGTATTAGGCCAGAGTTTGGCATGAATTTGAAATGACTAGATTTTGAAAGCATTGGTTGATTTTATCGCTATATATTTGAGAATACCATGACCCCGTTTAGAGGGACTGACCCCAAGGTGCAGTGACCCTTTGTTTGGGTAGCCATGTATTAGGGTGTCAAAATGAGACAACCATGCTCTATAAATAGGTGTGTAAGAGAGAACTTTTACAGCAATGCTCAACAATTACCACCCTGAAGAAATTTTATATATATTCAAAAACTTAATTTTTTTCACCACTTAAAACATGCTTTTGTGGACCACCTGTTGTCTGAAGTGTTGTCCAAGTTCTATAAAGAAGAAGTACCAGGGGAAGTAGTCTTAAGGGTTGTTAGCTTTAATTGTGTGTTGTTTCATCAATAGAGCAGGTGCACAGTACTGTCCAAGCTCTGGCACTATATTTAGTGAATGAAAAAATGTCTTTAAATTGTTTTCATGCTATCATATTGTTTATATGATTACTTACAGATGTTTCATCATGGATAACAAAGGATACCTTCTAGCTCATGATCATCTTGTGTCACCTGTTGGAAAAGGACCAGTAGAAAATACCCATATCACACACCAGGTAGGTTATCAATGAGGCTGCACAGGTAATGGGCTATACCAATATCACATACTTTTTTGGGGGGTGGGGGCGATTTCACTAACATCTAGCAATGCTTGCTAACCACGTTATGATCGTTAACTCCAAAAATGGTCGCTAAATTGTTAAAATGCTTGTTTTTTTGAGTTATCCATCAAAACTGGGTTAGCAACCATCGCTAAACATTAGTGAAAGTTGCCCCTGGTCTTACATATTGGGCATGTTATGTTTAGTTCATGTGTTGTTTCAAGAGTTTTACCCATGCCTTATCGCTAGGTGTAAAAAAAAATAAGATTAGAATGATTTAAAAAAATGTCAATTAAGAATGTTTCATTTGTGAAATAAAAAATTCACTTGGCACAAATTTTTACCTTGCATATGAATAGAAGATAAGAGATTCAATGTCTGGATGAACAAAATTATTCAATCAAGCCCAATGTTTCAGCAAAGAGTGATTAAAGTGATTTTAATTGTCATATAAATACATACATTAATGTCAAAATACCACTGTATTGTTTGCATGTTTCAGGAAGTACTGGTCTCCAACGACATGCTATATCATAAGGATTTTGTGCATAAGCATCAGTGCAACAACTACCCCAATAGGACAATGCAGAGATACTATTCCTTCAATACCAGCATACCGGGCGTATTGACCAACCTGTATCACGGTGGCGATTGCAACAAGTATAGAATAACACACATCAAAGGCACCAATGCGTTTGTAGGAGTGGTGAACGATACATGCAACGTGGACACTTTGTTTTGTCCATGCAGCATGGTAAGTTTTGTACAATATTCAAGAGTAATAGGTTTTTTCGCTCTTGGAATTTTTATGGCCAACGCGTACGTGCAAAGGTTAAATTTCACAAGCAACTACCTAATACCGGTGGTTGGACAGTTGCTGTGTTATCAGATTGGCTTAATATTTACATGTGGTGTGATTGTAGTGACATCAGAATGAAAAGGTTTTTCTAACTGCAACTAATCCATCACTTCAAATATATATGTTACTTCACCAGCAAATAAAAGGTCCAAATATCAAGCACCAATAGCAAATTTGTGAATCGAAAATTCGAAAATATTAAGGTTCATAGTATAGACCCTATAGAATAGTAAATCGTTGACTCTTTACTTTTGTCTTATAAGAGAATCTTGAAATGACAAATTGGACATTTTTGGGGTCAAATTGTTTTTCAAGTCCAATTTGTAATCCCATTCCCTCAAATGATTATTTATCACTTGTCCTGTTGAACAAATTTCAAGATCAGGGGATTTAAAATATTATGCCCAGTACCGCATACTTTGAAAAGATTTTTTGTTGAATTGATAAAATGACAGTCAAGTCTAACATATTTGTGACAGTCAAGTGTAGAATATTTGTACATATTCAAAGACAAACAGCATTTATCGAATATTTGTAAAAAGTTGTGTGTGGGGCATTCGTGGCCAAGCGAATAAGTCCCTGACTGTTAATCACTGGGCATTGAGATTTGTGGGTTCCGAATCCAGTGGGCGGTATGTGTAGTGTCCTTGAACAAGGTACTTGCCCTAATGTGCTCCTCTCCACCCAGGTGTCAAATGGGTACCAGCGTTCTTCAATGCTGGGAAGGTAAGACTCGCAGGGAAGTAGGTGTAGCAATCCCCCCTGTGACCTTTGAAATTAACTGTTTGCCTTGCTTTCCTTCCAGGTGGATCGTATGTGCTTAAACTGCAAGCGTATGGAGCAGACGGAGTGTGAGTGTCCATGTGAGTGTTTACTGCAGATGAACTCATGCAATGGGAACCTGGTCAACGATGAGGATCGGTAAGCACACTCCCTATTTCTAGACTTAAAAAACCTAGTGATGTAGGGTCAGAAAGGTACTAACATTCTATTTTGATTGGCCCAGGAAAGTGTGTCTTACAATTTAATTGTAGACATCAATTGTAGAGACTAGATTGTGTGTGCTGGTTATAGAGTTTCAGAAGAAGTTATCACTATATTTTATCAACCTTGAAATATGCAACAAGCAATCAAACTCTGCTACGAGATCCATAGCATATAGCATGTCCTTTGTATTCTGCAACATTGTGAACCGGTGTTTTTGTATTGTGTAAGAGACTTGTAATGACTTATTAAGATTGATTAAGACCAAATGATTTTGGTATTATTTTTGGCTAATTTTGATACTACCACTTGGACAAACCTTGAACATAAGTTTATTTGAATATTCAGCAAGATTGGTATGTTGTAATGATTTAAAAAAAATGGACTAATTTACTTCCCTATATAGTCAATTGGTTTATGTGCGTTAATTGGCTGCTTGCTGTATACTTACAGGATTTATAAGAATATATGTTGCAAAGCTGTAGGAAAGAGATGCAGCTTGTATCGGCAATTGCCATAGTGGTTTGTTGTTGATAATTTGCAATTCACTGCATCTGTCTGTGATGTGTTGTGGCAAAAACAACCATTAATAGCTAATCATACTAATCAAAAAAATTATTACCATTTTGTGCACTTGAAAAATGCGATGTCAACATTGCAACCTGATAGACCGTCTAAAGTAACATTAATTATACTAAGAAAGTCACATGAAAGCTTGTTTATTGTGTGTAGATTATCAATTGCTACTGCGGCTGAAACCAGATTTACCAATCATGTATGAGGTTACTCTCAATAGCCAGTAACAGACCTGCATCACAAATTGTCATTGCAATGTACATAAACCTTGGGAAGCCTAAATCAATGTGAAAACTTTGTTTTAATTTAGTTCACTGCACACAGCATTACACAATGCATGCCATGGATCTATGCGTCAAGCTCACAGCTGTACCTTGATCTCGTCTCATGATTTCATCTTCATTTACAATTAAGATGACATCTGTATTGAAACAATATTCTGTAAGTTTCTTTTTTGAACACCAACAGAAATCCGAGTTGCAGCAGAGTAGAGGAGCCTATCCATCTAGGCAGTGTAGAAGAGGAGCTTGTTGAAGGCCTACCACAGTGCTATGATTCTAGGTGCCACCATAGGAAAACATACAGGTAAGATTTATAGGATGTAATACTTGTGGGGGTTCATGACATAGAAGGGTGGTACAGTATTTTTAATAATCAAGTTTCTCCGTTCGCGGGGTTTTAGAGAATGACGCTTGTTGCTACGGTGGTTTGCATGAAAGTCATAAGTATTTACAGCGTGTGATTGGTCTAGTTCCAGTGCTTGTGAAGCAGCGACGATCGCGGGCGTTACGCTCGAGTTAAACGATGCAGTACGCAGAAAACTTAATAAAGAAAGATACTGTAAGGAAGGATGTATGACCCTCACGGCTGCTATTTCATACCTTGCTTGCCTTTCCCTAAGACCCCATTTCAAGTATAATCTGTAGTTTCCAAGCTCCTTTTGAAATCCAAAGTCCCCCTCCCTCATTTCAAGCAAAATTCAGAAGCTCAAATTGACCCCAAAGTTTAGCTCTTATGGATCTCTTTTAGAGTCACTTCAGTTTCCAAGACACCCTATTCAGAGTGAGTTCTCTGTTTCCAAGTCTTCTGCTTCAGATATCAGGAGCCACGCATTCCTAACCCCCTCTCCCAATACAAGCTTAGATAATGAGGTAACCCATGATAACATGAATATAATGGAAATGAGGAATCCAAATGGAAGTTTCTCGACATAAATCTAATTGATCTATCCTTATAGCTTGGATAGCAGACTGTGTGACTTAAAAGATTTGGAGGCCCAGGTTTAGGAGGACTTTGTGCACACCCTATGTGTTTTTAATGTGTTTGGTCAATCCTGATAGTTATTGATGATGTGATTTTATTTTTCATTCAGTGATTGCTACGGTGTGTTGGATTGTGAATGGTGTGTATACAAGCACTCTGGCAAAGAGAAATTGTCCTCACCGTATTGTGCAGTGCAGAGACAGTGTTTCAACGGAGTCATTGGGGCTAAAACACCATATGGAGATGAATACTGTAAGTTGTGAATTTATAAGAATGTCATCGATGTGTGACAACCAACACAAAAATTATTATGATTTGAATTTTATGAGGTGTAATTAAGATAGCCTCATATGAGATTGTCAACACTTATTTCCACAGGTTTAACAACATCTAAAAAGATCCTTCAAAAACATCCTTTATCAGCTGGCCCGGTCATCTTGAGTCTTAATTGTAGGTTTCTTTTATTATGTGAAAACAAAAATCGGGGAAAGTCTTTATGTTAAATTCCTTTATAAAGTAAAAGATAATAGTAATATTAAAGTTAAGATGAACAGATTTAACAGTTACATTCAGAATTTGATGAACAAGTAAGATTTCATCTAAGTTCCCCGACTTTACATGATCTTAACTTTTATGAAATAGGGCCCAGTTCAATTGATTAATATGTACGCATCAGTGACTTGATTAACAATAATTCAGTTGTGGCTGAAAAAAACAAATGTGCATACATGATGAAAAATATGGTGTAACATTCACTTCAATATTTTTATTGATCTGTTCTTTTGAAATTATAATACCAAATTTACTATCAATTACCGAACAGCAATATGCTAGTGCTTGCGTACACATAAGTTTGCAGAAAAGTGTAAGATGTGCATTGCGTTGTATTATTAGTGCGCTACCCAGACACAGGGTGGGTCAATACGTACTTGTGTAGCATCGGTCCATATATGGCACAATCCCTTAACTTAGAGTGCAAAGAGTCCCTTTTCCTATCAGCACTTTCCCTACTCTAATGTTCTTAATATTGTCATGTTTTATTTGAGATTTGAGTGAGGAGGTAACTTCCTTAAGGTTATCCAGTGGAGCCATCGTTGACCAGTCACTTGTGCCTTGCTTGGTGGCATCATGACATTTACTCCTGTTTTGTTCTTACGCTTTATTTAAGATTTGAGCAAGTTGAGCAAGGAGGTAACCTCTTGAGGTCATCCAATTGAGTCCATATTAGTACAGTAGGTGTTTTCGTGGCTTTTACTCATGTTTTGCTCTCACTGTTGTAATGTTTTATTTCAGATTTGAGTGAGGAGGTAACGTCCTTGAGATCATCCAACGGAGCCCACGTTGGGCCAGTCGCTGGTGCCCTGCTTGGCGTCATCATGGCGTTTGCTCTAGTCACATACTTCTACCGGCAACATATTCATAATACAGCTAGGCGGCATGAAATGGCCCAGAATATTTCAGACACATCAGTCAGGATGTCGCAGGGTGACGAAGGCGATGATGATAATGATGCCGGAGGCAATAACCCACCACCACACCCGCCTTGTAAGTGTGTTATTTTAAAAACTAGTCCCAAAATCTAGACAATGTTTTAATGCAAATGACAAGTATTAACAAAAAAAGAGAGACTAATGAAAGCGATCGTTCATACTCAACAATCAATATTCTGATTTTGATATAAAATGCATGACCAAAATTGCACGATTAATATTTCAGACATTTGAACAAATTTTGGCACAAAGGAATGATTTTAGTCACATCATGTTATTCTTGTATCATTCTCAACAAGACTAAATGCATATTAATTGAAACAATAACTTTATTTTATCCATGAAATCTGAAAGGACAATGGATGAAACTTACCTTATATAAAGAAATTCTATTAAACATAAATGCGAGTTTGTCTTAATTACACCATTTGTTTTATTACAGATGGAAAAAGCCAATATCATGCTCGCTGCAATACATAATCCCAGCCCATATCATCACCGTATACGTCATGGCATACGTGTGTGGCGCAGAGGAGGTGGCACGCCAAGCGAGAGTGACCACGGATACAGCACAATGACGCCTCACGAAGATAGCGAGTACCAATATGTTGAACCAGAACCAATGGTGATAGAACCAGAGCATAGACGTTTTGAACGACAATGCTCCGAGTCGCCCACACCACAGACAGCTATGTTATTAGATCCAACATCATTTGATGAATCCGCATTTGAGTCGGACGTTCCCAGTTCTATAGACACAAGGCCGCCACTGGCACAGACTGTGGTTCCTAAAATTGACCCACCGCCTCAGACTGTTCTTCCAAGAAGAACTCATGTCAAGGCACAAGTTCACATGGTGGACACATTCTGCTGAAAGCAATCATGAACTTCTGATTGGACATAGTGTTATTTATAATATGTGTTACAAAGAGATATAACAGTATTGTTGACATATGTATTTATGAATATATTTTTGATCTGAGATACACATTTTGACTTCTTGAAAGTCACTGTTGTTGTACTATATCCCTTTGTGAGATTTTTGCCCAAAATCATGGTACAGTAACTGTACAGTGAAGTACAACACAGTACAGTACAGGAGTATGTTTGACTTCAAAATAATTTTTAATGAAACTGCCAATCGTACATGCTCCAGGAACATGTTTGTGAAATAAGTCAAATATGCTGGTACTGTACCATACTTTTGAGCTTAAATTTTACAAAGCCTTAGCGTATCTTATGTTAACAGATCATTGATTGATGCTGCAAAAATATGATCCGCTTATTTGCTATATATAGTTATAACATGTTTTGCAATATGAAATTATGGCAAAATTCAAATCTGGTTATTAAGTAATTGATTTGTACTAGTAAAACCAAAACCCTAATTTATTTGCAGTGTTAACTTATACAAATCATGGAAGAAATGTGATAATATGTACACTTTTGCTGTATCTTAGACCAATAATATTGTCCTACAAAGTTGTTTTTTACTAAATTATCAGGGTATTTATGTGAATATATTGTGCATATATATGTAGGCCATTGTTGCTAGTGGCATTTGTGAGCTATATCAAGAATGAACATTGTTTGCCCTTCCCCCTCCCTTACAAACCACAAATATCAAACTGTACAAACTACTGTATTCCCTAGTAATAAGCATAGTTGACTAGAATGCAAACCGATATAGGTTTGTATGCACAAACGAGTTTGCCTTGTGACTGAATTTTTGACCTGGACTAAGCTATTTTTTTTTTGTACTGAAAGTAACTTTTATTAAAACTAAAATAAATCGAACAAAATCTAAAATTACCAGTACTGATCTGTATACATGCATGGTATTAATCACAAATTAGTATGAAATAGTATCAAAAAGGACCAAGTTTCTTTTTGTCCAGGTCTATCTCTTGTCCAAACTCATTTGTACATTCCACAGATATAAAAAGGAGTTTTTTACCTTTTCTGCTATTTTGAATCTTATGGGACAAATTTGGGCAATTGTGGGTTTCGTTACCAAAAACCATTGAGCCAAAGTATGAGTACCTTTCATCCTACTCGTATTTGCCGTTAACCATTCTTCAAATCTGATTGTGTACTAGTTATGTTGCGCCTCCTGAAAATTAAAAGGTGAAATTGCGGCACATATGATACCTGGCCACAAAAAAGACAACTTTTGTTTTAAAACTGAAGCTTGCCGATTGCAAATCTTACTGAGATTTTGGTACCAAAGTATTGCTTATATTTTTCACATTAGCCATATGAAATTTCACAGCTGAGTTATGTTCTGTTTTTGAAGATATTTATGAAAATGTGTCTAATTATGGTAACCATAATTAATTTTACACAGTAACGTATAGGATGCTCTTAAATGCAAAATTGCATAGAAAATCAAAATGGTTTCACTGATTTAGCTGAAATTTGAAACTTTAACGTTCTTAGTAGTCATCGTTCATATGACTCTGAAAAGTAAGTTTTGAAAAATTGGATCATGCTCCTTAAATATCTGTGGTACATTCAGGCAACAGTCAAGACCAAAAGTACAGTAAGTACGTCAGTCAGCCTGTCATGTTTTGTTTTCAATGTCATGATGTATTCAACTCCTTGTGTGTGACAATTCACACTCCCAAAATGTGTCATGTAAAATAATTTGTGCTAGCTTGTTTTGAGTGAGGTATAGCAGCAGATTTATCAAAACTTTTTTATAAAAAATTATAGTATTCAAGAATATAATAATTATTGCTAGGTAGAAAGTTTTGCTGCCGTTGTCAAATCATGTCAAATATGAACTTGAAAAAACGTTATTTTCATACAACCTTGTTTTTTATTTTCTTTGAATTATGGCAAGTAAAAAAAATGTTAGTCTTAAACATAAGTTCACCTGGATATGCATATGATAGATAAAATACTTTTTTTCTTCAAAATTGCTTGGAATTTTTTGGGAATAGATGATCAAATAATTATTTTGTTTTGTAAGTGCAAATTTGAATTCTTAAAATTGTGTGGGTATTTATTAACTCTTTCACTCCGCTCACAGCAGCTCACAAAAGTGTGCACGATTTGCCGGAGTTTCTACTTTGACGCAATTTTTCAAATAGCTTTAAAAAAAACCTACTAGCCCAAAATGGTTGAAAATTTGCCAGCAAGCAGTTGAAACGAAGAGCTATCTAGCACCATCATTTTTATTAACAAAGAGAATAACCATGGCGCACTACAAATACCGTATGCTGTCATAAGGTTAGGTCTCTCTCTGTGAGCCTCTCGGAGTGGCTTCCTGGTGAAATAGGACAGATGGTGAAAATTGTATTCCGGAGTGAAAGAGTTAATATTATCAGAACAAAATGAATAGAATCAAAATCTTTTAAAAGAAATGTAGCATATTTACTGTATCTTCCAGCTATGAGGTGTTTTCACTCAATTTTTCATTCTTTAAAAATTGTATCTTAGGTGAGACATATTATACTCCTTGCATTTAAAATTGGGACATTATTATAGTGTTTGCTGTTTGTAGCCTGTGTGTATCCGAAAAGGAATCCATAGGAATATCAAATATCTTGATTTTAAAGGAAGGAGTATATTTTGATCTACTACTGGCAAACTTAATTTCCAATCACCTTTTAATCACCTTTAAGTCCAAATAAAGTACAGTTTATCTCCTGATTTGCCAAAATTATTTAATTAGTGCCATGTTTTAATTACAGTTCTGTAACTTTTAAATACTTAACTTATCAAATAATGATTAAGGCTGATTTTACAGTAGGTTTATATTTGTGCCATATTTAATGATAATTTAATCATATGCAAGATCAGCATACTTGATATATTGATGTGGAAGATTTTTACCACTTTGATTTTGGGGACCAATTTTCTGGTTTTGAGTATAATTGTATGTGTCTGTTATGACCATACTTAGGCTGTTTTCACACAAAATAGTCATTACTAGTCATGACCGGCTCAAGAGCGAGACAAGTTAGTAGTTGCGTTCACACTGGGACACAACTTGCGTGTTAAAACTAGTGGGGCATTACTTTTGGTCACGAGCCAGAAACTTTCTGTAATTGCGTTCACAATTGGAATTTGCTCGTGATCGACTCATTAGCGAGAATGTAGGTGTGGCCAAATTCTTATGTGTGAACACGTCCTTAGTGTGATGATGTATGTTATGCGATCTGACAAAACCTACCACTTGCCAAACCTTCAAGTATGTTATTCTGATTTGTTTGCATATTGTTATGTGACCTGTCATGTGGGTTTGACAAACCATGTGAAAGTTTTTTATCGTTAGCAAACCCATTGCAGAATGAAAGCTAGGACCAAGTATACTTTAGGTCCCATCCATAATTTGTTTGTTTTGTTTTGGATAGGGTTAGGGTTGGGTATGTTTAGGGTTAATATTGGATCATGGTGGGTGAGTCAGGGTCAGTTCATAGTTTAGTGAGTTAGGGTCAGGTCAAGTTTGGTAAGGGTCAAGTTTTTGGTGGGATCTGAAGTATACTTTTTCCAAAACCTATATGTTACTTATTTCACAGACCTAAATCAGGTCACATAATATAATACTGACAAATCAGAATAAGTAACATATAGGTTGTGGCATGTGGCAGGTTTTTTTTCATATCCCATCACATATATCTATTTAGATGTACTAAACACCACAAAGTACTTTAAATAGCTGTATTCAAAATTCATCAATTTCCACCAGTCTGGGTTCAGAGGAGGTTTTCAGAATATCCCACAATGCATTATTCTGATACACTTAGATATAATAGGCAATAATGGTTTTCTGGACAAGGGGCTCTTAGGAATTTGAGAATTCCATTGAATAGTACTCATTCATATCTTTCCAGAGACATGTTTCTATTCTCAATAGCCCAGTGTTTACCCACATTGCTGACACCTCAAAAATGTCAGAAACCTGTACAGAAGTATAGGAGTTGAATTGGATTTGCAGGTATATTGTACAATGTTGCATTGCATCGTGGGATATTGTGAAAACCTCCTCTGGTCTGGGTTGGTCTACACTCATATCTGGTGTTTTTGTTTGTTTGTTCGTTGATTGGTTTATCCAGGTTGGATCGTAGGGGACACAATGTGTTCATGACAAAGTCATAGAATGCCAAGCCCTATGTAAAAAGCACAAACCTGGATAGGCCATTATTCATGCACTGCATATAAACATACAAAAGGATTTGTATTCAGCAATTTCAACTGACGAGAATCTTAATTTACCAATGACAAGCTATGAAATGTATTCATTATTGAGATCATTAATGAAGGCAAATACTGTTTTGAAAGTTTTTGATATTAACAATCAACATATTTCAATGTATCAAACTAACTATTACTCCACCTGCTCTAGCCCAAAAGTCAATGTGTAAATAGATTAATTTATGACTTATTTTGGCCATTGAAAGTGGATATATCGTAATCATTCAGTTAAGAGCTATAAAGAAAGTATATATGTTAATGAAAAAGCAGCTCAAAAACTGTTTCCATTGTGCCATAAGAACGAGGTGCCATAACACTAACATAGATAGTAGGCAGTTTTGTATGATACCTTGGAACTAACAAAAATAACTATGAGAATTTTGTTAAAATTAATTCATATTTGAACACTTTTTTACAAGCTATCCAAAGGTGATTACTTCATTTGGTTAGATAGATGTAAAAGGTTTTGCAGAAATGCTGAAGTATATATTCGAGAAGCAAACATTAATCAGTGAAACTTGTTGGGAAAATAATTGTTGATTAAGACAGCATGATCATGTATACTGTCATTCATCTGGGTTGATGCAAGCTCAGTATAATATATTAATCTAGGCAACCACAATAACTTACTTGAGCAACCAACGTTGCGAGCGAAACCATCGCCCTTCAGCTGGGTTGTGATGTGACACTTCCTCGCAAGATGACATCATCTCTAACATCTGATGACATCAATTCCATCTAGAAACAAGGTCTATATCACAACCCAGCTGAAGGGTGATGGTTTCGCTTGTAACGTTGCTTGCTCAAGTAAGTTATTCTGGTTGCCTAGATTGATATATTCTGAAATTAAGACAGCATATGTAAATTTGATTGAACAATGTATGACGTGTCACGCTTGATTTTGCCAAAGGTTGCTTAATCTCTAGCTATATATAGCAATGTATCTGCGAATGCTAGACCATAATACGGGTAGAAATCATTACTAATTTATCTCTCGATCACTAGTACTAAACTTATTAGACAGCATTACTAAATTATGATACTACATATTTATCCATACAACCATTTGATTTTTGTGTGTAAAAAGTTTGAATGATCCAGTTAGACATTTTTGCTCTATATATTGTATTCATTAACTCTTGTTATTGGATTTAATTCTTAAATGAGAACTTGGGTCTTGATCTTGGTACGCACACCACAACCTTGAAATTGTACGCTGGCATCAGAGACTATTAAATATGAGCTTGTTCATGTTCAAGAATTAAATCCATAAAATATAGGTAACTGATGTAAAACGTATTCTATGGTAGATGGGGAGATGTCGACCCCACTTCCTAATTTATGACAATCCTGTTAAGCAGTCAATATAATACCTTTGTAAACTCTTAGGTCAGATAAACAAATAATTGGTTTCACTCCCCCTCCATCCATTTTCAAAAATTCATTCAGAACTCTTGAAAATATTGAAGAAAGCTAAACTACTCATGTAAATTGAATGGTGCAAGAATTGTTTCAGAGTATTTAATTTTTGACAAAAAGATGGGTCTAAAAACTTAATTTATCTAATAAAGTCAAAAATAAGAAGGACTTCCTTAAAGCAATACTATAAGATTTTGATCAAAAATGGTTGATGTTAAAAACAGCATAAAATGGAGAAATGTGACTATCTAAAAGCGTTTTTAAAAGTATTTTTTGAAAAGAATTGTTTTGCCACCAAAAATTGGATAAATAGCACATGTATACTTTCCTATACCAATACATGTGTTAATTCAACAAATGGCCATAACAGAAAAAGTAAGCATCTTTGAACCAAATCGTTTGGAGGGTATTGATATCTACCAAAAACAAACCCTATAAGCCCAAAAAATCAAAAGCCATGGGTGACAGGGGGCGCTTCATTTTTAACACTTTATAGTATTGCTTTAAGCTAAATTCATAAATATTCAAGACTTGGTTTCAATAAAAAAGTTACCACCTTCACAAATTTTAAAAAGCCTTCAGGTGAAACAAGTTATTTTTTATGTAGCCTAACTAGATAGTTAACCACAATGGCCTTGGGACTAAAACTTAGCAGGATCTGAATAAAGATTCTGTTAGATTAGATAGGGACTCAAGTATACCATGACCAAACAATTTGATACATAAGTTAATTTAATTAATTTGACATGTTTTTCCTGAGATTTTGGTCCACAATTACAGTACAACACACTATGGTATTGCACCATTATGGTACAGGAGCATATTTGACTTGAAAATAATGTTCAATTTAACTACCAATCGTGCATGCACTGGGAGTATGGTTGATTTAAGGAACCATTTATCAACAAAGCTCCTGTAGCATATATGTGATGGCTCGCCCCGAAAAGGGAGGAACTTTGCAGATGATATCAAGTTTGATTTCATCATTTCTTGAAAGTGTTCTGTTGCAAAGTTTCCCTTATCAGGGTGAGCCATCACATATGATTGGTAGTTCAAATGAAAACTATGTGTATGGCAAAGGTGTTCCTGTTCCATAATACTGCACTAGCATATGGTAGTGTAGCATAGTTTGACCCCAAATCTTAAACTGTTTGATTAGCAGTCTGAGACCCCTTAGTGAACTTAAAGCTCTAAAATACCTAATCTTGTATATTTTACCTGTTTTGAATCACTTGTTTCACTAGCTACAAGCAAAGTGTTTTATGTGTGTTTGGATTTGCCCTATATCAGCCAGAACACTTTTTGAGATAAGATGTGAACCTTACTTGAAATGATCACAGCATAAAAGGATACTTTGTGGACTCATCATCCACGTGTCAAAATCTTGGTGTGTTGTGAAACTTCTTTTATGATACAAAAAAGAGTCTGGGTTGAGTGATCTCTGTGATGCTGGATACAGGCATGAAATTGCGAAACATGTCTTAAGCAAAGTGTTTAAGTGGTTAAGGTCTGCACTAGTCTTACCAATCAAGTCATGTGTTGGATTTGTAAGAGTCATATTTTTATCACTATTTATGACATAAAAAATTGTAAAATGTTTTACACATCTTTTCTCATTGTGTCATCACAAGTTTTCTTTCAAGTGGACACAAGGATCAATGAATTCTCTCTGTCATGTCTATACTCTAGTTATGTGCAATTATTGCAACATATTTTCACCAGTATTTTTCAGTACTTAGTATTTCAATCAAGAGTTTGCAAAACAAGTACATAATGGACCGCCACAGTGTGAAAAATTTATGGAAAACCTCTTGGCTGCCGTTAATCCAACTATGGATTCCGATTGTATTCTTGTGTCGTTCATATTGCTGTGTTTTGCAAACTCTCAAAAATATGGGCCTTTACAACTTATTCCTGTTATAACCTATTCCTGTTATTTCAATCATTAAATTTTGCCAAAAAGAGTCAATAATGATCCAAAGTTTTGAATTTATACTCCTATGATATTGGTACTGAAGTGATAATATCAATCATGTTTTTATAGTAATATTAATTTGAGTGAATATGCTCAAGAAATTGATGAAGTATTTTTACCATATAGCACATCAAATCAAATAGTACATAATTGTACAGTGCTTAGTTCATAGGTAATAAATTATTTCTACTGAATACATTGTGTGTTATTGTGTTTGTGTTCTTGAGACTATAGAATCATAATTGTGAGCGACGACATCAAAAGGTATAATTTCGCAAAAAAGTAGATTTTTGTATTAATTGGAAGAAAATAAAATGGTTTTTAAATGAGACATTTATTTTTGCAATTATAAGGCAAAAATAAAACAAGTTTGTTTCCTGACGGTGGTCAAAGAACCTAAATGCGAAATGCGTTTTTTTTTTCTTTTCTTTTTTCTTTTCTTTTTTTTTCTATTGTTCAAGAGGTGCTAAGGCAAATTTTTATTGAAAATCCGCATTGGTGATGATTTTTTCAGTAAGAAACCTGTCCAGTTCGAAGTTTTTGTTGAAAAGAAAACACTTCTTTAGTAAAAATTGTGCAATTTTCCTCGTTCTTTTTATCAAATTGGCTATTTTGATTTACGTTTTCTAAAATATCAAATAAACAAATGAAATGCGCAAATAATGACGCCAAAACGAAATGCGCACGGGAAACAAACTTGTGTTTTGTTTTTGCCTAATCAATAAAGTCCTGAAATGTCTTATTTACTAGATAATTTAGAAAATTTAATAAATCCGTATCTCAAAACTTGCTTGGCTGCAATATTGTACCATTTGCAAGGTTTGTGTACCATATTGTACCATTTGCAAGGTTTGTGTACCATTCGATGTGGTTGGGTCACAAATGAGAAATAAAATGATAGAAAGGTAAAATCACAGAACTAGCGGTTGAACTTAACTGTTCAGAAGGTAAATGCAATTTATTTTGCAAAAACATTCTTTAAAGAAGCATAGTTGAAAAATATATTATATCATTAAGAAAGACGGACGTCTCTATTACGAGATATCGAATATAATGATATTGAATTGTGTCACACCAGCCATTACAACATAAGGGGATTTAGGAACTTTTAGGCCTATACATTTTAATTCACATACCGCCTTATTATCATTTGGTATTTTGTAATCTACGCGTAGATGATTTTTTGATCTGACCATGGCAGGGTGTTCGACTCTTGTTCACTCTATCTTGAGTCATTCATAACTCAGTGAATATCAATATAAATTGGTAACTAAAAATGTTACAAAATAGCTACTCTAAAATAAATCTAACATTATTTCTCGTGTTTTAAATTTTATAGTAAAAACAGCATACTAAGAGTATTTCCAAGTGTATTTTGTGAAAAAATTGTTTTGCCACCAAAAATGGATATATAAAGCACATACATGCTTTCTTATACTAATACATGTGGAATTAAATTCGGGATCCCGAATTTAATTCAACAAATAGCCATAACAGAAAAAGTAAACATCTTTGAGCCAAATCGTTTAGAGGGTATTCATATCTACCAAAAACAAACCCAATAAGCACAAAAATCAGAAGTCATGGGTGACAGGGGCGCTTCATTTTTAACACTTTATAGTATTTCTTTAAGGCAGTATGAACTAGTCATGCATACATGACACACAAGACGGCACAGATTCGTTATTTTGGGGTACACGTAATTAGGAGTATTTTCAAAATTCATCTATTGTCTCTAATACGTTTTCAAACTTAGAACATGTTTGAGCTGTAAAATTTCACACGGTTGCAAGATTAAAATGTAACGAAAAATAATTTGATAATTATATGTCAAAAAATAGAAAAAAGCTGAAACAATTGTATTGTTCTTCTGTTCATTTTGCGTGCAATGTCTAAAATAACTTTTGAAGTTCAACATCAGTACCCGGGACTTATAGTTTGCAAACCCGAAAACGCACATTTTTTCCGCAAAATCGGCCACAAATTGCACTTTTACTGCTTTCTG
>JXSR01S034180.1:6800-18397 GCA_000969725.1 Ophiothrix spiculata
AAAAAGTACATATTTTCCCAAAAAATCACCCAATTAACCATACAAAGTATAGGGAAAACTCCAAAATGTTGATCATTATGTGCTTGTAAAATAGTAAATCCTCCATTTATTTTTTTAATTTTTACATATGTTAAAGCACTTTTTGCGCTCTTCAAAATACTGAAATAAAAAAATATGGTCACCGTGTTAGTTTTCAAGAAAAAAGACCACAACTGGTATTTTTTTGATAAAATTTGATTACTTTGATGGCACATCTGCGTCTGCATATTTCCCGCGTGTATATTACGCAGCTAGGCGGCGCGTGATTAACCAAACGCGTTAGTAAAGCATGCGTTCAGTGTGCATTGAAATTTGAGCACGCAAAACGGATGCAAACATTTTTTTGATTTCTTACTATTAATTTAAAAAATCGTTATCCCACAGTCGTAAGCAACAGCATGATTTTTACCTTCTAATGTCATGTTCACAGAAAGTTACCCTTACAATCTATTTTCTTCTAAAGTATGCAGTACTCATTTTGGAAGATAAGTTTAATGTCCATTTACTTTCCTGAGTAACAGGCAATATATAAGATGTGTTGTTCTTATCTCATACGAACAACACATTAGAGGTTAGGGGCAACCTGCTTTTGTGTGAATCTGTTGGCAAGGGGCAACCTTCAGCTAGGCTCTTTTCAGAGCCACCACAATTTCAAAGAGGTGATCTGCTTTTAACACTGTTGGCAAGGGGCAGCCTTCAGTGAATGGCTCATGCGAGTCATCAGTGGGAAGTGACGGCCCACATGTCTTCATAATATATTTGTCCTGAAGAAGTCAGAGCTACTCCTGACGAAAGCTTGACAGTTCAAAACTGGTCCGACGGCGAACCCGTTAAAATCTACCAATTGTTATGAATTCCCGTCGTAAAAGCCTTCCTCAAAAAAAAAAAAAAAATTAAAGGCAATATATAGTAGCTTAGTTTTAACTTTTAATGCGCGTTAAATTTTACAGCCCGTTTGCCTTAGTGACGGAGAAAGCCAAGTAATATCCTTTGCAAGCAGGCGGTTTAGTAGAAGCTAGTAAATTTAGGGCTAGGGATTTCTAAAACGCAAATTTAGGACACATTTTACGTGTCTTTCTATTGGCACATTAAAATTGAAAATGTTGCAAAAATTGTATTTTTACCTTTATTCACATAATAACAAAAGTGCTCCTATAGTAATACACATTATTGAATTATTCTAAATCCGATGGGGTTCACGCGTGAACCCCCTTTGTAGCAAAGGAATTTTAAGTTTATTCGATGTACTTTTTTAACTTGTTTGAAATTACACGCGCGACACCGCGGAGGTTTACATGATCAAATCGTAGCAGTAAAGAGGCATATCCACCGTCGTCTGCTTTGCAAGGGCACTTGTCAAGTAATGTAGTACATTATCTAGGCTAGTCCAACACCTCAAGCATGGCATTAGAGAGATCATTGTTACCATAGTAACGCATCATGCCTTTCAACCTGCTCACAATTTGAGGAGATTTCTTAACCATCATTGCCTTCATCTCAGTATGGCATCAGAGGAGGTTTTCACAATATCCCACGATGCAATGCAACATTGTACAATGTACATGCAAATCCAATTCAACTCCTATACTTTTGTACAGGTTTCTGACGTTTTTGAAGTGTCAGCAATGTGGGTAAACACTGGGCTGTTTTGAAAAGAAACACATCGCTGGAAAGATATGAATGAGTACTTTTCAATGGAATTCTCAAATTTCTAACAGCCCCTTGTCCAGAAAACCATTATTGCCTATTATATCTAAGTGTATCAGAATAATGCATTGTGGGATATTCTGAAAACCTCCTCTGGTATGGCATGAGAGAAAATTGCATTACAAAATTTAAAAAGGGCTGAAGCATATACGATGCAATCATGTAAAATTTACGCTGGTGATCTTGAAGTTGACAAAAGGGACACGAGGGAAAATATTCAAGGCGATAAGATTTTAACTGTGCTGTGTATCTACAGTAGATTTAGATGTAAAAATTCAAAAAAATTGTATGTGGTTAAATATATTTTTTTTCACAATATTCTAAATTATACTATCACTTTCTGTTCCAATTAAGAAAAAAATAACAATCAAAAGCTAGAAAATAAAATTTTGTTTTACCTATACCCTTTGTAGGGGGTGGGTACAGAGTGTAGTGTAGGAGTGTATTGTAGTGTTGTGTTGTGTTGTGTTGTGTTGTGTTGTGTTGTGTTGTGTGTGTAGTTTAGTGTAGTGTAGTGTTTTGAAGCTCCCATAAGAAAATGTCATACACTTTAGAAAAGCCTATTGGTTTACTCATATCTAGTGTTTCTATCCATCTTTAAACACTTTAATAAAATAAACATTTTATCAGACTATGAATATAATGGTAATTCTAAAAAACTTTTTTTTTTCAGGTAGCATAATCGTGTGTGGTTGCAAATAACAAAGTTTAGTTTTTCTTTATATCAGTACATATTCCTCTCTATATATTCCAAGATAATAAAAACATACCCAACAGGCCACATTCAACAAAATGCTGTGACGTAAAATCAGTAATATGAGCTTTCAGCAGAACTCAAATTTCTATAATTGTGCCAAGATAACCGATAATATATTTAATAATATAAGTTATAGCCCAAAATTATATATATGCAGCATGCAGAACGAAGCTAGACTTTATTCCTAATCATGTGCAATCATTATATTGTATTAGTTCTCAGGTTACACCATATTAAAAGTAAATTACAAGTTCCGATTACATAAGTGCTATTAATTTTATCAATTTTCAACATTTAGTACAATCAGTGTGTTTCAGTCAGTGTTAGAAACAATGAACTAAATGTTTTAAATTGAGATTATAAATGGCAAGATTCAAACAAAAATACATATTCTATCATGTAATTTTACATTAAGTTTAGCATATGTGACCGTCCATCCCAAAAAGAGCCGTAAATGCAGCCTCTTGCCATTGTCACTTTTTTAAATATTTGCAAAGACTCAAGTTTTAAGGATTAAAATGACACCTCAATGAACTGCATCCGATTTCCAGAAGTCACAGAGCAAAATGTATAACTGAGATCGGGACTGTTATAAATGCGTTCAAAGATCAGTGAGCCCTATATTTTCTATTGATTGTCCTCTAAATATATAGATATATTTCATATTTCTGATGATTTTCTTGAAATGAAACTTTGCTGGTGTTTTGAAGTAAGCAAAAATATTGTGAATCTGTCAAAAAAAAACCATTTTCGTCAAATTTTGACCTTCACATGTATTTTCACCTGTAGTGCATAATGAAGTTTCCTGCATTTACGGCTCGTTTGAGATGAACGGTCACTTACGGGAAAAGCTACATAAAATATAAGACTAGCAAGGAGTGCAATAAACATGGGAAACTCATGTATCAAGTTTTGTAACATTTTTGAACAAACTGTAGAGACATAAGCTTTTTGAGTTTCCCAATTTCTTTAAGAAGTACATCATCATGGGTGGGGAAAAATATGTACTTTTGGAAACAACTATGTGAGTAAAAAGCAATGTGACCTACATTTGTTATCAGCACAAATAAATTTACCAATCACTAAATTTTACAAAATCCAGTAAAGACTATTAAATCTTCATAGATATCATGGCGGAAACCCTTTTACAAATATATTATATATCCGAGTGCTGCATTACGTATTGAGTTATTCATTATCCAAGCTTTCAAGCCAACAAAGGATATTTGGTGACTTTTTGCACATTAGGAACAAACATCATAATGGTAGATAACCTAGATTTTTGGCAAATGGAAAATTTTGGGCTGAAGTTTACCTTTTAAGGTTCATGATTCATCATTCACTCACATAAAGTTAGAAATAAGCAACAAGTTGCGTTTACTTTCTATCTAAACACTTTATGTGCATTTGAAATGTTAATGTATTCCACGGAAAGCGTTACGGAGCTGATATCCAGATCAAAACGGGGGGAAATCCCTCCTGTAACCAAACAACAGTAAGCTTGTAAAATATTCAATATCCCCCTTGAGTACAAGCAGTTGAGAATGCTGAGCTGATAAGGCCAATACGAGGGGGTATCAAAAAGTTTTCAACTTTACCCAGAAGGGATTGAGCTATATCAATGAAATTTGGCCAGATTAGTCACTCATCCTTCAGTACATTATGGTACAAAAATTGTCTTATAAGTAGTTTTACTTTCTTTACAGGTGGTGATTGATGTCATCTACCTACCCGCTTAAAACATACGCTGCATGGAGGAAATTGAGACATGTGGCGTAATTAAGTCCCTGCATTTGAAGGGTTACAGGGCCCAGTAAATCTTTTTGGCACCACCAAAATTAAGTTGTTTGATACCATAGTAACGTTACGGGTAGGGTTTCCTCTATCCATTGATACCAAAATTATGGAAATCGGTCAACGAATGACGTCACAATGGTGTAATAAAACATGGCCGACCTGAAAATGTTGATTTTCATTGAAATATAAAATCAGATTTTGTCAATAGAGAGGAACCCTGCAATGACGGTCTGTAGACAATCAGTAAAAAGTGGGAGAAATGTGATACTTTGCACATTGACTATGTAAAGATGCCTACAGTACCTCATAATGAAATTTTGTTCCTGGCGCCATTTCTTCTGGGTAAAGTTTTAAACTTTTTGATACCCCCTCGTACAAAGGGTAGATGGACTGGCTGGCTGACACAATTTATATCCCACTCAAAGGAAAATGTTTTAAAAGAACTCATACAGGTACAAATATATATTGAAAAAGAGGTTTACGCAGCACGGACATTGTGTTCAGGTTTCAGAGGCTGCAGCCAAAATGGGCCAATTGTGATTCCACAAGTGGAGTCTTATTTCTTATATTTTCAAAAGTGGCATTCAGTGATTGGATAGAGAGTACTCAAATAATTTATCTTATTTATGTAAGTTTGTGCACCTCCTAATACCTTGTGCATGAATGATCTATTATCGGAAGTTTGCATTAAAGCAATACTATTAAGTGTTAAAAATGAAGTGCACCCTGTCACCCATGACTTTTTTTCTTTTTTTTTAGCTTATCGGACTTGTTTTGGGTAGATATTAATACCCTCCTAATGATTTGGCTTAAGTATGCTTACTTTTTTGTTTATGGTCATTTGTTGAATTAAAGTCGGGATCCCAAATTTAATTCAGCATGTATTAGTATAGGAAAGCATGCATATTCTTTTTATCCATTTTTCTGTGGCAAAACAATATTTTGATCAAATGCACTTGAAAACGCTTTTAGATAGTCATATTCCTTCATTTTATGCTGTTTTACTATAAAACATTTGACCAAAATCTTATAGTATTGCTTTAACAGATAACAAGAATGAAGACATGAAGATGAAGTTGATGAGATTGAAGATGAAGATAAAGATAGATATGAAGTTTAAGATTTACCTTTCGGTATACAAGTAGGGATATCAATGAGTGTATATAATAAGGCTAAAAAAAATGTTAATTTGCCCTCCGCGACCGACCCTAAATGCCAAAAATTTGCGTCGGGTAATTTAGGGTTTGTTTTTTCCCTTCAAACATGTAAAATATGAAAACTCAATATTTTTCAATGGAAAACATAAATCTTAGCAGTATAAAATCACATTTAGTAGTATAAAATGCATATTTCCTCTAAATAATGACCCACAATCTTTGATTAAGCCCTGCATTGCTTGGTATTCACAATAAATCCATGGAATGACATTAATATATGTAAAAAGTAAAAAAAAAAAAAAAAAACCACGACCGACCGACCCACCCAAAATTTTTAATTTTTCCGCTGGAGGGCAAACAAAAAAATTATTTTTTTGGCCTAAGTGCTGGGTTGAAATTTGTGCTCAAGTTGCTCTACTTTAGACTCTTCATTGAGGGGTGTAATAATGATGAAAATAATAAGAAAATTGTAACTACTGAAAAAAAATTGAGTTTCTTTTAATATTGAGGGCTTTTTTTTTTCTATTTTCAACCATAAAATAAGTGTACTACAGGTGATTGAATGTTTCCATAAATGAGCAGCTCCATGCGATCATAAATGTAATGCACCATTCAGCTGCAGAGTGCATTGCAAAAAAATGCATTTTCCGATGTGATTTACCCACCTTTAGGTAAAAAGTACCAACAATTTTAAAGGAGATTTATAGTCCTTTGTTCCATTAATGAAGGACACTTTTTAAAAATTATTTTTTGTACCCCGGGTTTTGCACTTTACAAAACTGAACTACTGTTTTGGTCGGAGATCTCTCAATTGCTTTGTAATTTTTTTTAATGACACAGGAGGTTTTTGAAAAAGTGTCTTATATATACCATTAATAGCGATAGATATTTTTGATTAAAATGATATATATGTTATGACTTCCAGTGATGAATGAATCATTTTGGAAATTGTAATCAAAGTTGTGACTCCACACCTTGTCAACTTTGGTTGCCAGCAAGGCGAAATTATACCTTATGTTGTAACCAGTATTACCACATCAGTTGGATATAGCAAAACATGCTTGTTGATATCCTTAATAAGTTTAATACAAGATACATCAATCACAAGAAACAACAGAAATGAAATAAATGCCACAGTTAGCTTTTACTTCCTATATAAGCTCTTTATGTGCATTTGAAATATTATTGTTTTCCAATGACATCTTTTTTAAAGACTCAACAGCCAAATCAAACAAGAAGAAAAACCTCTTGTGTAATCAAACATCGGTAAGCTTATGAAATATTCAATATCTCTCATGAGAGTACAAGCAGTTGAGATTACCAGCCTGATAAGAACAAGACAAAGGAGAGTCACACTAACTGACACAGTTTATTCCCATTCAAAATATAATGTTTAAAAAAAAACTCATACAGGTAGAAAGAAATGTTGAAAAGAGGTTTATGTAGCACAAAATGGGTATTGTATTCTGGTTAAGGAACCTGCAGCAAAATCAGGCCAATTTTAATGCCATTAGTGGAGTTCTATTTCTTATATCTCAAAAGGTGCATTCAGTGTATTTGTGACCGTCCATCCCAAAGCAGCCGTAAATGCCACCTCTTTCCATGTTTACTTTTTTAATTATTTGCAAAGACCATGCTTTAAGGATTAAAATTACATCTTAATGAACATCACACGATTTCCAGAAGTCAAGTTATGGTCCGTCAAAGGTTGTCAGGGAGTAAAATGTATAACGGAGATAAACGCGTTCAAAGAACAGAAAGCCCTATTCTATTTTTCTGTTGAATGTCTTAAAAATATGCAGATTTATTACACATTTCCTATAGTTTTCTTGAAATGAAACTTTGCTGGTATTTTGTAGTAAGCACAAGAATTGTGAATCTGTCAAAAAATCGATTTCAGCAAATTACGACCTTGACATGTATTTTCACCTGTAGCGCAAAATGAAGTTACTGGCATTTACGGCTCATACGGGCTGGACAGCAACATTTATACAGAGCACTAATCTAGTTTTTGTACAAATATACTTATGTAAGTTTGTATACCACTTAATCCCCTATGAATTATCTAAGACTGGAAGGTTGCCTTAACAGAAAAAAGCTAAAGGGATGAAATTTGTAAGATTATAAAAATAATATAAAAAATAAGGTTAAGATAAAATGAAGATGTAGACAATAAAGATTAAGATGAAGATTTACCCTTTTCAAAATATAAGATACATCAATCACAAAAAAACAATAGAAATATATGCCACAATTAGCTGTTATTTCCTTTGTAAACTCTTTATATGCATTTGAAATGTTAATGTATTCCAAAGAAAGCTCTACAGACTCAGCAAGTAGAAGAAAATCCCTCTTGTGTAATCAAAAATCAGTCAGCTTGTAAAATATTCAATATCCCCCATGAGAGAACAAGCAGTTGTGAAGTTGTGACTGATAAGGACAATGCAAAGGGTAGATGGACTGGCTGACACAGTTTATATAGATGATGGATAACATATCTACAAATATTACATAAAAGTAGTGGGAAATTCTATCGTTAGGATTTCTTTTAATGCAACGTTTTGTTTGGTAACGTTTGTGACATTTTGGTGTAACTATTTGGTAACATTTGTGACATTTTTTTTTATTAAAACATGAGCTCACTCATGCACAGATAGAATTTTTTTACAATTTTTGATTAGAAAATACTTTTCACGTACCAACTGTGGTGGAATAAAAAAGCTGATTTTTTGCTTGAAGTCAAAAAAGTTTCATTTTCACTGGAATGAGCCAAGATGAAGATTTACCTTTTTCAAACTACAAGATACATCAATCACAAAAAACAACAGAAATATATGCCACAATTAGCTTTTATTTCCTTTGTAAACTCTTTATGTGCATTTGAAATGTTAATGTATTCCAAAGAAACCTCTACAGACTCAGCAAGTAGAAGAAAATCCCTCTTGTGTAATCAAACATCAGTCAGCTTGTAAAATATTCAATATCTCCCATGAGAGAACAAGCAGTTGTGAAGTTGTGCCTGATAAGGACAATGCAAAGGGTAGTTGGACTGACTGACTGGCACAGTTTATATCCCACTCAAAAGATAATTTTTTGAAAGAACTGGTACAGGTATAAAGAAATGCTGAAAAGAGGTTTACATTGCACATGCATGGACAATGTGTTCTGGTTTATAGGAACCTGCAGTAAAATTAGGCCAATTTTTGACTGGAGTCTTATTTCTTATAGTTCAAAAGATGCATTCAGGGTTTCGTAGAATTTATTCTAATAATCTATATGGTGGCAGCGGCTAAGATGACAACAGCAGCGACGATTATGGTGACAAAAGCAATGATGATGATCAAAGATGAACACAAAGAACAGATGATTTATCTGATTCTGGAAGGTTCCAATAACAGAGGAAAAAGAGTTAAAGCGATGAAGTAAAAGTTGAAGAGATTGACAATGAAGATTGTAGTTCAAATATCGAAAATGATTTTGAAAATGACAATGTAGATGTATAAAGATGAAGGTGATGAAGGTGAATGAAAACTGTTGAATATTAGTTTTTCCTTTTGATTTTCTTCAGCTGAGTTTACACTACGCTTTGTCCTATGAGAAGGTTGATTGCACAAAAAATTTCAACTTTAGCTGAAAAGTAATTACAATTAAATATTGCTCTCAATTAATTTGCCATTTACTGAGCCACATATGGCTGTAATTATAATTATATTGTGATATAAAAACAAAAAAAAACTATTTTCCATTTCTCAGTGATGTTCAAGTATGAAAAACTAGTTCACTATTACAAAATCTTTGATTGGTTCAAACTTCAATACTAACTCCATTTTGACCAATGAGAACTTAAATCTCACAAAAGGTTACCATTTGGTTGAAAATTTTAATTTTAAAAAGTGGATACAATTTGTTTAATTTATATCTGCTGTTGAGCAATTTCCCATTTCCTGTGCAAATGTACCTAGCAACATATGTTCATAATGATAACAGCCTTACGCTATAATAATACCCATTTATTATTTGTTAATTGTTGATCACTCCGTTAACTCTCATTATTAAAATAATAAAATAAACACTGGAAAATACAAGTTATTTTGTAAAAATATCTAAAAGTATGCTTATTCTTATTACATCAGCCTGAAACCTAAAACTATAGTTTCAGATAGATCTGTAAACAACCGCTGTTTGATGGGTTCATTTATTAATTTATTTTTTTAATTAATTTTTTGACAAAAATGCACTGTTACAATAAATGCAGGCCCTTAAATGTGTTTAAATAAGTTCTGGAATTAGGTATTGAACTATAATATTTGTTTCCATAATTAAATTTTACTTGCTAGTTTGAGATCAAAATACATTTTTTTTAGCCTATATTTTCAGGTTTAATTATTGGTGAAATTAATCATATGCATATTGCATAAATTAATTATTTAGTAAGTGAATTTAGAATGAATAAAATTAATATTTGGTCTCCTTCACCTTATCCATGTGGCAATGTCAAAACTATCATGGTTCATAGATTCTTAAAACCGGGAAACTCGATTTATCGAAATAGCGCCACCAATAATGTACAATTGGCTATAAATGGCTATACTTTACTGGTGATCAAACAGTGGTGAGAGGAGCCACTACCCTTGACTATGAAAGCAATAGTTTACATATATCGAGGAAGAAAAAAGTGACAAAAGGCTGTATTTGCACATGCAACAAAGGTGCAAATACAGCCTTGTTGCTCTTTTTTTCTTCCTGCAGATACAGCCTTCTGGCTCTCAACCCTCGATATCTGAAGACATCTGAACCCTGCCCTCGACTATGATGTTGCAATTTTAAATCAAAGCTTATCATGATTTTTGGATGCACATATATTCTACTTTATATATCCATTTAATGATTTATGATATATTACAAAGCACACTTTTTAAAACTGGCAAACACACAAGGCTATGGACTTAAGGGGGAATATGGGGTTGGAATGGCTAAAAATACAAATTGCAAATTGAAATTGAGGACAAAGTTACCTTTCTTTTGCTTTTTATTTGACAACAATCGGAGCTTCCGTTCAAAAGTTATGATCGAAAACGTAACTTCAAGAGCGAAATTTATTGTTTTATTTCTTATGTATTTTATTGTTTTTTCAAGCTGCCATATTTAACTTTTTCGGCTTTAAAATTCTATATCTCAAAAACTAATTTTGCTATTGATCTCTAAGTTTCAAAATTATTAGTGAAAATTCAATTTCTAATTGTTTAATGTAAGATATGGGTATAAAAGTGTTTCTAAAATATACAAAAACCTAAAAAACAGTGTTTCTAGACTAAATCGCCGATATCTCAAATGTGAATTTTGACGATATGTCATCGCTGCGCGCAAGATTTCTCAAAAACGATTTATCCTAGAGAGATACGATAAAAAGCAAATTGAAGTATACTAATTGGACTATAGAATGACCCACAATGGTGTCAATAGCACCATAGGAACATAATTAAAGGGGGGTCAGTAGTCAAAAAAGGCAAACAATAATTATTGGGTTCTTTTTTTGACTACTGACCCCCCCCTTAAATCATGTTCCCAAGGTGCTATAGACACTATTGTGGTTCATTCTATAGCCCAATTAATATACTTTAAGTGGCTTTTTATCCCATCTCTCTAGGGTAAATCGTTTTTGAGAAATCTTGCGCGCAGCGATGACATATCCCCAAAATTCGCCTTAATTCAATCTGAAGTTTAGCGAATGACGTGATGTGTGTTGAGTGAACGTAGCTTCCCATTGGAGCGAAGTTTTCTTGATAGGGTGAGCAAATGTCACTCGGGCGAGCGAATGTCTTTTGGACGCCAAGTCTAACAAACTCAAAAAGTGAAACAAATAAACACAAGTCAAATTAGTTATATCAAATACATACATCTTGCTACTTATTTAAGATATATACACTGCTAAGGTTCAGAGGAGAAACATTGAGTGCGTACTAACTATGATGCAAAATCAGGTAATATGAGTAGAACTGAATTTCCATAATCGTGCCAACATGATTGATGATACCGCATCCAATTGTATATTGCTTGCAGAAATTTCAACAATGTATCATGGATATTATTAAAAGAAACTTTGTCTGATTGTTTCTATTTTGTATCTATATTTGCATTGA
>JXSR01S034180.1:91260-104119 GCA_000969725.1 Ophiothrix spiculata
ATGTCCATACATCCTCACCCGCGCTTCTCGCAATTTACTGAGAAGTTTCTCGCACAACTCTTCTTGCAATTTGCGAAGAAGATTCACACACACACATTCTTCCTGCAATCTGCGGGGAAGATACACATACATACTTTAGCAATTGCTTAATGTTATTAAAGCAAGACTCCAAATACCGGTACACACTTCTTGAAATCGGAATACAGAGTGATGAATTTCTTTGAAACTCGATCGAAGTTCCAGGAAAACCCCGCTCTGTGATTGGATATTGCCAACAAAGCAATGACAATACAAACCCACGCTGTCGCTACGCAATGCTAACCAGCCGTGAATAAAAGGGGGATTTACTCTGATAATTGCGTTTATTGCTTTGGTCAATAAACGGTATTATAAAGCTTAGAAAAAGCTGCAACAGATGAAATGATAAAATCAAAATTGATGTAATTTGCAATAAAGTTCCCCATTTTCGCGGTAAGCCATCACATATGTAGTGCAGCCCACTGTTTACATTCATCCGAGAATCACTACAACTGATCAGCAACAATAAACAACACCATTCATACAAATAATGAAGATATAATTCAATCTAGTGCTATTATTGCATTTTTTTTTACTCATGTTACAAAATAATAACTGCAGGTTAGACGGAATAGTCTGTCAACATGACTGCTTTTATATACCACCTGATCCTCTAATGCTAAAAATACATTGAATATTTTTTCCCCTTTTTTTGCAAACAGATGTTGCCAACTGTTTATATGTGTATATGTGATGACTCACCCCGAAAAGGGGGACTTTGCGACAGATCACTTTTCTAGAAACTGTCGAAAATAGGCAGCAACAAATAAAGAAAATAATAAGAATTTCAAGCAGATTTTCTGTTGTAAAATTTGATCGTCTTGATCAATTCCAACACATAAAGGTGTCATTTTAAAGCTTAGAAAATGCTGTAACAGATGAAATGATAAAATCAAAATGATATCATCTGCAAAGTCCCCCCTTTTGGGGTGAGCCATCACATATATATGCTATATACTGTTTGAACAGCTAAATTGTACACATGGTTAACAGAGTATCAAATTCCAAACAAAACAAAACTGAAAAGAGAGTAATATAAAAAGTTTTTTTGAAAATGAAACATTTTAATAGTTGTATTGATGTATTTTGTCTCTTTCAATGCTTGGAACGATGCATCCATCACATATCTAATAATGACAGTAAGTGAAAAAAAACCTAACCATCTAGGATCCGAACCTAGGACCGTGGCATATCACTAGCACAATGCACTACCAACTGAGCTAACTGATAAGGCTTCAGTTCTTACAGTTCAGTTCTAGTTTTAAAATCATGTCTAATTGTATATTCCCACATCCTCCTTGAAAATTTAAACAACATTTTGTTAAGAGAAGGGGCACACATCTGATTAATTCTAATTTGTTTGTTTGTATATTTGTGTATGTGTGTTTGTGTTTGTTTGTTTACTTGCTTGTATTTACAAAGAAAACAAATCCAGCATAAACATTTGTTAGTATTAGAGTGACTTATTTTATGAATATCTAACTTGTTTCAAACTGTGTTTAAAAAACTGTGAGCTGTCATATCAGTAGGTACCTTAAGGTCGGCAAATTATGTTATGGGACAGGGGCCATTGAAGCTGAGCATAGTCAAAAACCAAGATAAAATCCTCTCTCCATCTTAGTACAAAAACTTAAAACTTGATTTTCTTTTAAAACTTTGTGCCTTTTATCAATTTGGATGTAACTTTGCAACCAAACATCCAATAACCAAAAAAAACTTTTAAAAATCTCAGCTTCCAGATAAGACTAAAATACCCTGTTACCTCGATCATAAGAACATGTTACCTTGATCATAAGAACCCATTCAAATCCAGACATGGCAAACAATTATTGTTTTGGAAATACATAATATGAAAGTACTTGGTGATCTGGTGAATAAAATATAACAAGTTAACAGGAGGACCATTGTAATTTTCCACCACACCAGGATTTGAAGTGAAGCTGAGGGGGTTCTTATGATCAAGATTATAGGGTATCAGTTTTGATTTTGGGACCCTTAAGGCAACTTTCCATTAGAGAGGTCATACAGAAATATTAACAAAACAGTAACAAAATGGAGACTATGATATTTTATACAGAATTTATGGGGATGGTATATGCTTCATTTCAGCAAGCCACAATAGGAGTGTTTTCACGAAGGTTTTTGCTTGGTTTAGAAGACTCACGGCTAAAGTTAAACCAAGCGTTAAGCCAGAGTGTCTGTCCTTACTGTGAATTTAGACTCTAGTCTAGAGAGAGAGGTCAAAGAACTTTTGCTAACCTTAAGTCTAAATCTTACCTGAAGTGTCCTGTGACCCATAAAATGATTGACAAAGCGCACCCGTATGAAATCAGAAAACGTAAACAAAGATGACAAGAAGACCGATCTGAGCAGAATTTGGTCAATTATCAGTGCCGTAAAGTTCATGTTAGACCAGGGCGTCACGCGTCAAGTAAAATACAAAAAGTGCAAACAATTTGTAGGCCTACTAGAATAATTGTACTAAAAGTGTACACGAATGATATTCCAAATGAGCACATTCCAATCTTGTACTAGAATTGTACTCGATTTCTACATGTATACCAGGCCCAGGGAGAATTGCTACGGTTTCATATCTTATATTCGCCACAGAAATACAGTGCAAAACTGCAATATAGCGGTATATGCATGCATGCGCTGAAATGACGTGTGCAATCACCGAAGGTCACATCATTAACTCTCAGTTAAAATAAAAGATCGCATCTTCACGGCGTTTTGACTCTCGGTTAAGACTCTCGGCTGAGCAGGATCAGCTTAACCGAAAGATAACCGCTAGCGAATCTTACGGTTAAAATTCACTATTTAGACTAGAGGCTACAGAAATGAGTTGCATTCTGACGGCGCTTAGCCGAGAATTTAGACTAGAGGTTAACGAATTTGGCGTTAACCGAGAGTCAGTGGGAACGCGCCTAATAATAGTGAAGCACCTGTTGAATCAAAATATGATAAAAACATCAATTAATGTATGAGATATTTTACCAGGTGTCCCAGAAAAAAACCTTATAATCTTTGTGTGTAATTTTCTTAGGTTTAAAGGATAGTTAAGAAAGGGTGGTTGTATTAAGAACGAGGTACTTACCGGGTGTCCCAGAAAAAAAAGAACTTATAATCCCTGGTTGTAATTTTCTTAGATTGAATGGATAGTAAAAAAGGATGTAAATGTTGCATTTTATAGTTCATGAAATAAATGAACTATAAGATACCATTTGTTTCATTTAAAAAAAAAAAAACTATAATAAAAGTTATGCTTTATAGAATATTTGAGAGCTATTATTTAGGTCTGTTTCCATGATTTTTGGTCATAAAACAGGGTGTTTTTTTAATGGAAGAGAATATGTCACCTTAGAAATGTTGTGCCTAATTTTGTAAACACTATTAAAGTTGAGTGAGAATACCAACGACATTATTCAATAGCATTTCATTCTAGGGGAAAATAAAAATCATGAAATCGGTCCATTTTAATTGATTGAAATGAAACTTACGCCATATTGAAGCCCGTGGCATGGATTGGTTACTCCTTTACATATTTTCTCACTATCAGGTAAGGCCAAGAACACAATATAACCCATAAACTTACTTTGATTTTGATTTCCCTTGCTTTGCATGTTCATTTTACAGTAATCTGATTTGTTCCAATAACTAGCATTCACAAAAGATTATATTTACGTCTGCCAAAATATTCAACATTTACAATGTAGTCTATTGGCGAAGCCACATTGTTGAAAATTGTGCTCAAATTTATGAAAATATGAGGAATTTTTCAGTTCTGTCAAGTAAATAAGAGCAACATGATCCATTTACCATGGGTTCCAAGCTTCATGGATATCTTCCGATATAAATAAAACCATTGAAAATTGTAACTACCAATGCCTGTTGAAAGACACATCAAGTTTCTGACACGTGACCTAAAAGCCGGTAAACCAGCTCATCTGCTATACAGTACATGTACATGTGAGCCGGTATACAGGCTCGTCGGGTTCAAAGGGTTAAAGTTTGCATGGTTTTTGCTGGGTCACACTGTATATCAAATTTCAAAGCATTTATCAGTATATCACAAAGCATGGCAGGGAAAATTGTTTGTATTTTTCACAAAAACAACATAATGAAGGTGTACCAAAGCACTTCAGACAATTTCCATTAACCTCAAAACTAGTCACAGTTGTGCCTGGAATACTAATTAACTCCATAAGCTTAACCAAGTGAAAACCCGATTACGGCAGGGGAAACACCGTTTGGGTTATCCAATACGAAAGCCGATATCCGCGCGATATCCTTAATAAGAGAACAGCTTTGGATGTAGGGCTTGATAACGAAAGTGCACGAACTTATTACCAACATACTGTCATAGTTTTTAATCTCATTTCAACATTATATGTTTGCCTGTGCATTGAAAGTAGAAGCTCAATATGACATGGATTAAGCAAATTTAAGAATATTTTACCTATATAATATCTAGCACAGAATATTTTAAACTTTTTTTAAATGTTTTTAACTTTCCTATATTTGTCTTTCTCAAATGTAAACATATATTTTCAAAATGAATTACATGAATTTCAGATAACCATATGCATATTTAGGTATTCAAACGCATTTCAGAGTTGCTCATCACAAACCAACAATGATGCATCCATGCATCCATATATTTTTATCCACCCGTGCGTGATAAAAATACGCTGACGCATTGGATGCAAGGTTTTTAAAGATTTGTGACAAACAACTCTGCCAGAATGTTTGAATACCTTTCAACTAAAAAATCTTCCTGAAAACTTCTTCTAGAAAATGGAATTAACTTCTAAAATGTTTTCAGTTTAGCAGATATCTATCTTCATAAGATAATTAGCAGAATCTGAAACAAAATGCTAATTTATGATTGTTGTTTTACTTTGCTCTTTTTGAACTGTTTGCAAGCACCATGTCGTGTACGTGTGTTTTTTTAAGTTCTCAAAGCGCGATGAACAGTACGCCGACTTATGTAACTGTGCAAACGCACTTCCGAGAATGCTGTGCTGTGAGTGACACACTAATTTGACTATCAAATGTGGGTTCATCACAAATCAACAACCGTACACTCCGGTGCGTATACACCCATCGTATCATAACTAGAAACAAGGCCCTTAATTTTCTGTTTTTGACCTGCTTGCTCCCTCAATTGCGAATTACATCAAATTACATTACTGGTTACATCACTGACTATAAAAAATTATGTCCATCTTGACGCAACCATCCCACCGTAGGTCAATGTGCGCAGCAGAGCAAAACACTTACTTGGATGACCTCATACATTTTTAGCCTAGTAATGTGTATCTTCCAGTATGAAAATAACTTGAAATATCTCAGTCAAAAGAGATCAACCGCCAATTATGACCGAACATATAGGCAAATATCTTCTATATGTGTAAATTTCAGTCGTTGTTGTGTCAATCAGAAATATATTTTGGTTTTAAGGTGTTTGGTCCATGAGAGATCCGCCCGAGCAATTTTAGTAAAAATCGGCATGAATGATATTTTATCGATGTAGAACCGATTTTTAACATAAAAATTGGGGGTCACGGGACTCGTTTTTGCATGAGAGTCTGTTTAAAAACACAATTTTTGGAGGTTTTGGGGGACAAATTAGTACAGGGGTCTATGGGAAATGTGGCAAAAGTGAAATTATTTAGAGATGATTTAAAAAATCTGCCCGAGCATTTTTGTTAATTTTTTCACAAAAGTTGCACACAAGTATGTTCTTTCAAATAAAAAAATATAAAATTGGGGGTCACGGACTTAATTTTCCAGAAAAATATTGAAATATGGTAATTTTTAGCTTCAAAACACTACTCAGAGTATATGCGCATGCGTATTGCGTCACTTACCAACTCGGAAACTATCGCGTACTGGTTTGCGTGGACGGCGCGTGGACCAAACACCTTAATGGTCTATTTTGTGTAAAAATTATGAAATCATGACGTAACATCCTGTTTTTATAATTATTCAAACTAATCCCATGTTGCAATGAACAATATATTCTGTTTTATGAACATGTGCAATTCTACTGTATATATTGTATTGATACAGACTTATACCAAAGGCCAAAATTTTGAGAATTATGGGATCTCTGCTCCAACTGGTTTTATTATTCCAAGCCATATCCCATAATGCAGTACGATAGACAAAACGAATAAATTCCGTTGACCATACAATTACGTGACCATATAGATATAAACAAACATCATATGATGTGCATCATGGGATAGGCTTGGCCATAGACCGTAATATGGCTTGACACATATTTATCTTTGATTATAAAGGTCAGTATTAGTCCGCAGATTACTCATTGATTTTCTAACCTGCACAGAGATTTTGAATGACTTGAGTGCATAACATCAAACGATTCTCAGCCTGCATAATTAATGGCTTTTGCCGTGTGGCCTTGCTTTCAGTATAAGTTTACTGTTTATGTGTGATCTGGGATTCCTAAATAGGGGTGGGGGAGGGGGAGTGTTATATTCTTAAATTTTCATATAATACCATTGAACATACGCGCTACCTATGATACGCATACTCCTTAATCCATATCCAACTACCACACCCCTATGACCATTGCATATCTGGATTTTACAATGGACAACTTATTACATCAAGGTGAACGGAAGAACTACTCCAGACATTTTCCATTAACCTCAAGAACTAGTCAGAGATGTGCATGAATACTAATTGACTCCAAGAGCTTAACAAATTACATAACCAAAATCAGATTAAAGCAAAGAAAATCTTGTTTGAGTTATATAAAACTGAAGTTGATATCCTTAACAAGAAAATACCAGCTAATATTCAGAATAGCAATTTGAAATTCACCATATTCCATTTTAAATGGCCAAATGAGGGAAAAGTTATATAAAGTTTTGAAATTTTGAAAATGACCAATTTTTCCATAAACAAGATATACAATTTAGATACCACAACACTGACAAGAGCATTAAAAAGATTTTTGTTTGTTCCATTTAATTTTTGTTGTAATTCTAAGACTATTAAGAGTTTACACTTGTTTGCTCAGTATTTTTTAAATCAAGTACAGGTTAATAAGTTTTGAGGTGGTTTATAGGCATCAGACCCAACCGAGGAGAACATTCCTCTATTTATTTTATTTTACTTTTATTTCATGAGCATGATCACATTTCTAAATTGAAAAGGTGTCACATTTCATAAACAGTAAGTTTTACCACTTACTTTTGAGGTATTAGAGCAAAGAAATTACAATATATGACATGGTCAAAGAGAATGAGACGGCTGTTGAAAATACTGAGACTGAGTTACAATTGAATACGCCAGTGTAAGAAAACCCCAACTCCAATAACTCCCTTCTGTTAATTATACTTATAAAACATACAAATAAGCATACAAATCTCTGAAAACTCTTTTCACATCACTAAAATAGCATTTCCATGTCACTTTCCTAATCACAGTGTCACATTTGACTTTGTAGTTGACTTTTTTAGACAATGTTAGATAATTGTCATAGTACTTAGTTCCTATATTTAAACAGCCAGTACAAGAAAACCCAACTCCATGAGCTCCCCTCTGCAACTATACACTAGAAAAATTATCTAACAATGTCTAAAAAAGTCAACTACAAGGTCAAATGTAAACACTATGATTGGAATATAGACATGGAAATGCTTTTTAGTGATTTGAAAGCATTTTCAGAGATTGGTATGCATTTATATTTTACAGAAGGGAGCTATTGGAGTTGGGGTTTTCTTGTACTGGCTTATTCAATTGTTATTCATTGTTTTTCTATTTCAAAAACAAATGCCATATCAGAGGATCAATAACAACGGGTTTGGGTCAAAATGAAGCATTTTCAACTAAAAAAACAGGTTACAGTAAAACATCAATATTGGAAATAGGCGACATGTGGCTAATTGTATCATATTTTGATTCAAATTGCCATGTTTAAGAGAAACAATACTAAGGGCAATTAAATGGTTGCATCTGACATTGTCGAATGGATTTCATCTAGCAATAAATCAATACGTACAACAATGGATGACCTATCTTTTGACAAACGTAACACCTACAAAAAATGACATACTTCTGTTCCTGGAAAAATGTTAGTAATTAATGCTCATTGATCTAAATGTATGAAGCATGCACAACATTACAAAAGCACGTATAGTAGATTTTTTTATTCCCGTCACCAAGCGCATATTGGTTATGGTGAGATTATATTTGGAGGGGATGGGTTCAGAACAATACTAAAAAGCTGTATAAAGCTCAACTATGTTCAACATAATACGATGATCTAACCCTAATTAAATGAGCTTTTTTTTTCTATAGAATACGCAAGGTTTTGAATCAGGTTCAATGGAAATTATTGTCAAAAGGCTTGATGTCCTGCTATCGATTCGAGTTAGTTTTGGAGAACACCACATCGGCTTCTTTGTTTGATTTAATGGGCCTCATAGTTAAATCTTTTAGGCCAAATTAATGCTGTCGTTTGTTACGAATTACAAAAACTAAAACAAGGTCAACTTACGTGTTTAAGTTTGAGTTGATGTTAAATGGTATATTTTCAACGTTAATAGGCCTAAATACTGTTTCAGATGCCTGCTTTCTATTATTTTATTTCCATTATAAAGATTCAAGTCAATGTGGCCATATTTATTTATATTATTGGTCAATATATGATAGATTTGGTTTTATATCCATTATTTTTTGTAAGAAAGCGAATATTATTTTATTATGGCCATATATCTGTTATCGTTATATCAAATTTCTATTGAATTAACTAGATAAAGCATACAACCTCTCAGCATGAATGGAATCGTCTACACGCCCCCAAAATTTTTAATTTGGTGTCACTATTATAAAAATTCACTATAATAGTAATATAAAATATATCATGTACATTTTTTACACATTTACATGTTCAACTAAAACTACAACTGATGTTATATATATAATGTAAAGCTATCGAGTGCACTTGCAATGGCCAGTGTAAATTATAATATTTAATGTAACAACTAGCATGACATTAAACATAAGACCATGGATTATGACATAATTAAACCAGATATGGATAAATATTTCAAAATGTATAAGCTGAACAAATAAGGCAAAAAAATACTAGCAAACAAGGTAATTTCCCTAAATGCAACCTGGCACAAGAGTATTGCAAATGTAATAGAGTAGACTTCTCTCATCTTTGGGTGATCAACCTCTATTAATGGAGATTCTTCATCCTAAATCCATCTGATAGTTTTTCTTTAGGCCCTTGAAAGTTGATTCCCAGTTTCCCGTCACATTTTTCTGGCCGTGTCGCCAAAGCCAAAATCCCAAAATAATTCATTATTTCATTTTTTGCAAGAAAAGTAAATCCAAAGATTTATGATTTCCTGTTATCAACATCAAGAAAGGACACCACCAACGTCCAGAACAGGAAATCAGACGTCAGACACCACTCGCTGAGGACGGAGAAGGGTTTCTCCGAAATGATTCAACACAAAAATGTGAGTGCTGATGAAATGTTTTAAATTATATTTTTAAGTAAATTGTTGTTGAGTTTTTCATGATTTTAAGGATGATTTTTGAAAACAAGTTTCTCACAACAGCAATGAAACTTCATAAGAAGTCAACAACTACCTCAAGACCTATAGAGGTACACACAGGCTCTTAAGTTACCCCGCGAATTCCAGTAAATAATGAAATGGGGGAAATAATGAATAATGAATGAGTCACCTCGTCACAGCTGAGAGCTGAACACTACGGGAAACTGGGAATTAACTTTCAAGGACCTTAACATTGTCTTGTCAAAACTTAAACCATTGACCTAAGATGAACATACAGCATTGAAAGGGGATGATCAGGTCATTTGCTCAGATCTTTTGAGAAAAAAATACATGGAATACTACAGACATGATGAAAAGTTTTGCTATAATTGTGGAAATAATCATGATCCTAGTTTGAAAACTTAAAAAAAGATCTTGTTTCTACACCTGTCATGGCCAAACAAATTATTTTCGATGAAATCGTTTCTCTTTTAATATGTATTAACTAATATCTAGGAGGTTTTTTTGATCTTTTATCTGGTAAATCCATCTGAGGTACAAATGTAGGATTTAGGAAACACCGGATAGTCACACCACCATCAAAAAACGATATATTGCAAATTAGTTCTCTCTCAATTTGAGCCATTTGTGTGTAAATGTTTGCAGTTATTTTGAATTTACTATACGTTTGAGCTATATTTAGAGTATTTCCATAAGTTTTCAATTCTAGGTGGAATCTAGGCTAGTCCCTTAAAGTACTCACCACCATCTCCCCAGGCCCAGATAAGTATAAGCTGAACAGCTAAGGCTTTTAAAAATCCTAGCAAACAAGGTAATTTCCCTCAATGCAACCTGGCACTTAATATCTTTTACTTGTGTCACAAGAATATTGCAAATGTAACAGAGGAGACTTCTCTCATCTTTAGGCGATCAACCTCTATTAAACGAGATTCTCCATCTAACTTTTCAAATCTTCCAAAATTTGTTTCAAGCAATTTGGTAATTTTTTCATGGTGCTAAAATAATGCAAATTTGGAAAAAATGCAATTTTTGTATACATTTGACTATAAGTTTTGGTACATCAATTACCCTTTTTTCTAGAAAATGTTATGGGTGGCATTTTAAATTTCTCAGTGACCACCCAAATCAAACTTAAGAGCTCTTAAGTACTCACCTCCATCTTCCGGGCCCAGATAAGTATAAGCTGAACAGCTAAGGCAAAAATCCTAGCAAACAAGGTAATTTCCCTCAATGCAACCTGGCACTTAATATCTTTTACATGTGCCACAAGAGTATTGCAAATGTAATAGAGGAGACTTCTCTCATCATTAGGCGATCAAATGTAATAGAGCAGACTTCTCTCTTGTTTAGGCAATCAACCTCTATTAAACGAGATTCTCCATCTAACTGATATTTCCTGGTCAGTGTCTTGTCAAAACTTTGATCATTGACCTAACTTAAACTTAGAAAAAAAAAACAGCATTGCAAATGTGTTGGGGTGATCCAAGTTATTTGCAGCCAGAAAGATCAGTTCTTTTGAAAAAAATAAAAAAAATAATTACAAATATGATGAGAAGTTGTTATTACAGTGATCAAATCCTGAGGGAGGGGTGCTACTTAGTTAGGTGAAAAATTGTTTAAGGGATGTATCACAAACATGGGTAGCAAAATAAATTTTCAATAGAACCTAAAAATATATACTTTTTGAACATAAGAAGCCAAAATACTGACTTAGATTTATGAAAATTCGTTTTAAACAAGAAGCTCATTAATTATTCATGAGCTAATTTGCATATGATTTGCATAATTGATAATGCATCCTCATTTTCAGAAAGCTGAATGTCCAAGCTATCCAGTGATGTGCCACTTCCAATACCATTACAAACAAGTCTCATTAAAAACACACTATATAGTTCCTACTACCAAGTGCACACAATTCATGCCATTTTGGGGCGGGTTAGACATGTTAAATAGGGTTTACTTTTCAAAAATGTTCCCAAATTTGTGTCAAACAAGTTGGTCATTTTTCATAAAAACATCTAAAATTGGTGTTAAAATAATAATTTTTTTTAAAAACAATGTAATTTTTGTATAAAGTTGACTAAAACTTTGGTACATGAATTGGTACCCTTTTCTAGAAAATTTACATTTTTATGGGTGGCATTTTAAATATCCCAGTGACACAGCCATTCCCAAACCAAACTTAAGTACTCACCTCATCTCCCTGGCCCAGATAAGTATAAGCTGAACAGCTAAATCCTAGCAAACAAGGTAATTTCCCTCAATGCAACCCGGCACTTAATATCTTTTACATGTGCCACAAGAGTATTGCAAATGTAATAGAGGAGACTTCTCTCATCTTTAGGCGATCAAATGTAATAGAGGAGACTTCTCTCATCTTTAGGCGATCAAATGTAATAGAGGAGACTTCTCTCATCTTTAGGCGATCAACCTTTTATTAAACGAGATTCTCCATCTAACTGATATTTCCTGATCAGCGTCTTGTCAAAACTTTTATCATTGACCTAACTTTAACTTATATAAAATAAATACAGCATTGCAAAGGTATTGGGGTGATCCAAGTTATTTGCAGCCAGAAAAATCAGTTCTTTTGAAAAAATTAAATAAAACGTTACAAACATGATGAGAAGTTTTTATTACAGTGATCAAATCCTGGGGGAGGGGTGTTACTTAGTTGAAAAGTTGTTGAAGGGAAGTATCACAAACATGGGTAGCAAAATAAAAAATGAAAATTTGTGTGTGCTTTATTTGGTATTTTGTGTGCTTAACTTTTCAAAAACTGTTCCCAAATTTTTGTCAAACAAGTTAGTCATTTTTCATAAAAACATCTAAAATTGGTTTTAAAATAATGCAAATTTTAAAAAATAATGTAATTTTTGTATAAAGTTGACTAAAACTTTGATACATGAATTGGTAACCTTTTCTAGAAAATTTAAATTTTTATGGGCGGCATTTTAAATTTCCCAGTGACACAGCCATTCCAAAACAAAACTTAGTATGGTACTCACCTCCATCCCCTGGGCCAAGATAAGTACAAGCTTTTTTTAGTCTAAACATAAGATAAGCTGAGCAGCTAAGGCAAAAATCCTAGCAAATTTCTTTATCTGGATGTAAAATAAATATGAGTAAATCTGAGGCCATTCATATTGGTGCATTGAAAGGTAGTGTATTTTATCCCCTTAATAATAAAGGCCTAACTTGGAAAACAAATT
>JXSR01S034182.1:7277-19097 GCA_000969725.1 Ophiothrix spiculata
AGAAGGTAGAATTTTGTTTATTGTAAAATGTATTCAATTCAGCCATTGGCTGCTATGTACATTATTGTTGAATAAACCTTGAATAATAATAATAAGAATAGATAAGTTACCTATACTAGTATGAATCTTTGATGATTTTAACTGGTTCGGGGAAAAAAAATCACTATCCTTTTTCAAGTAAAAAAAATAGACAACTGGTACATTTGCATAATAAAACTGGGTAATGAAATCACTTTGAGGCAATTTGAATTGAATTAAAATCCGTTTTTATATGATATCAGAATTGCATTACTTTTGAATGTCCTACATTCTGATTATCCCAACATAACCCAATTCGAGGCAGGCATGCCACACAGCCATGATATATGTGTACCGCCGCGGCAAAAGGGTCCAGTTGTCGGCTCGTACATGTTGCTCCTTGTAGCATATCTAATGTATGGTATTTGTATACATCAGATATGCTACAATGAGCAACATGTAGGAGTCGACAACTGGACCCTTTTGCCGCGGCGGTACACATATGTTACTGCCGCAATAAACTTTGATGATTGTGGCGTGTTTTTCACAGCTGTGCACGCTCATTGCCAATTTCTCCATGTTACAATGCTTGTTGTCATCACTATCTGTGCGTCCAATCAGATCACAGATGAGTCATTGCTAGCTGTGACGGGGTAGCTGGCCGACAAGGGACAAAGTGACCAGTTTTCAGATTTGAGAATTGCACAGCTTTGTAATAAATTAGCTGATATAAAACAAAAGGAGATAAATCTATTGAGATCAGTTTTGTGTTTAGATTTCTCTCAAGTTTAAAGGTAAAAAAATAAATAAAAGAATTGACACCCAAACTAATAAAAATCTCCTCCCCCCCCCCCCCAAAAAAAGTACCCTAATATTAAAGGCACATGAAGGTCGATTTTGAGCTATTGTTACTTTTTTATTCATTATTTCGAATATTTCATTGACCTAAAATGCATGTTGATGTAAAATTAACACAACAATTGATTTTCTTTATGAAAGGTAAGCCTAGGGAGAAAACCTGGTTAAATTTCAAACAGAAAAAATATGTTTGCAATTAGCAAATATATATGAATTATTTTGGCAATTTTGAAATTTTGATGTAGAAATTGTTAATGTAAAAAAGTGATGGAGCGGGTCAGAATAAACTCAAAATCGGACTTTCAGGCACTCAAGAAGTAAATATTCAATATTTTTTGTAGAAGTAAATATGAAAATAAATCCAAAAACAATGGGCTCAAATACCATATGGAATCAAGCTTAAAGCCAGATATATTATCAGAACATGGATCACAAACTGAAAAAACCCAACATATGTTCATCAAAATAATCACTGTGGCCATCTTTCCAAAATATTTTCATTTTTCAATAATACCCATCCCATTGAGTTGCCAATACAGCACGCACACAGTACGGTCTCACTTGACAAGGCCTTCTTTATTGATGCTCTAGCAATCGCTGATGGAAAATTTCTCTCATTTTGCCATAAATCACCAAGCTAGTTCCTAACAAAAAGACAAGTCGAATTGAATGCAGGGGCCTGCTTCATCATATTTGTGATGAGAGAGCCTTTTGGCGACAAGCAGCGAGGTCTTAATATGTACACTATTTCTAGCCTCACAGGTTCTGTTTACAAGCCCCGATTAAATAAGATATCGTTATACAGTGTGCTTAAAAACACAACAGTTATTGTTGGCATTTTTTATCAATATGGGAACACAGAGGGATATGTTTTGAAAACAAAACGGTAATTTCAATCAGAAATGTTTACTAAATGCAATGAGATGAAATGACATTAAAAATTAATAATCCAAATATTATTTTACGGTGAGGATTTTGTTGAAGAATTGAAACAAACAAAAATCAAGAACTGAGGTAAAGTACCTTTCCAGAGAAGTGAATCAGTGAAATTTTGATTACAAATTGAGTTGATTAACTTTACACAAGTATCATTTCACTATGAATAATTCATTGAAAGATGGTATCTTCAATTACCAGTAATGTTAGCCTATACATCTCCTCCTTGTCAAATCCTACCTTGATATCCTTTCAAATATTAATCAATTCCCCTTCTTTTAATTTTTACGCAAATTTGCGCTCTTTCAAGTTGAAGCTATTTTTTTTAAAGATATCAGCATTGAGTTTTCACAGTGTCATTCATAGATTCTGCATAATGTGTCGTTCTGTAATTTCTACTGTACACCTTGACGGAAAAGGCCTCAAAAAGGTTTAAATTTTCAATCACTTCACAAGACACACACAGGGCCATTCGAATTTTTATCCCAATTCACCTCCTCAAGACCAAATTCATTCCTTCTATCTGAATTATAAATCATCGTCATTACACATAGGTCAAATTTATCAGGCCTGTGAAAGTCTTACTGTATGCAGTTTTTGCTTTAAGAGTAAATCCCCTTCGTGCTGTATGTAAAAATGTACTAAAGGCGGCTCAGTAGTACAGTGAACCTCTTTGCCAGAGGCACTCACAACATTATGGGCTGGATAAAAGTGTTCAGTGCACGAGCACAAACCTCTTAGCTCGGTTTGTTTAGACTGATTTCTACCTTGACTTTCATCGTAAACACCTATTACAAAAGGTTTTCTTTCAAGCTTCAGGCTTGCTCAATATGATCGATGGATGATGCGCATGTGTGCATTCTCATGTGCAATGATTCAACACAACATTTTCTCAGCTCCAACATCTACTCTTAGGAGATGTCAACATGAAACCGCTCTTTGTATGGCACCTCCTAACTTCTTCAACTGATCCTAAAACAAGGGGGACTTCAATGGTTGGAGTCAGTAGTGATTGTGAACATCAAACCTTCAGAGAAACTTTACATCTGGGGTCGAAGTAATTTCCAACATGGGAGTAGCGAATGTGAGATGTTAGATCAGTTTTGCAAGCTGTGTGAAATTATTCTTATATTCTTGCAATTATAATTTGCAAAATAAAAAAGTGTGAGTTAGAAGTTTATAGAATTTGTGAGTTTTTTCTTCAATATTTGCAACAAAACAATACAAAACAGAATGATTATTCTATACGAGAGAATAAACAGTTTTGAAAGTTTCAACAGAAACAAGTCACACTAAATGTTTAGTAGAGGCCTAAACTTCAAAAGGGTGTGTTTCAAACAAGATTTTACACATTTTATATATATATGTGAATTTTGTACTGTGAAAGATGGATTGCTAAACCAGCCTCGAGGAGCACTGAACTGGACTGAAAGTACAGCACACCTTGCGAGCTGGCTCATCATTACCCTAGCTCACTCACCCCAGTCAACACACTGCCACAGGTTATATTACAGGGTCTAATCAACTGCACAAGCAAATGAGACACAATTTGGGATTTAAAGGTAAACTTCAGAGGTATTCAATCCATAATGGTAGCTAAGAGGCAAATGCAGTACCAATATCTTAACAGAACTTAATTAAATGGATTATTGGGATAACATTTTGAACCCTTAACTAAAGAAATAAAACCGTAATTTAATGTCATATTGGGCGACATTATAGCATACAGTCTAATACTACCAACTATGCTAAAGCATCCATGGTTATCAAAATCCAACAAACTTTGCAAGTTTGTAATTACACAGTAGAAAATAATAAAATGACCTATAAAATTTACAAAGGCTAGAAAAGTCCAAAAACAGGCTAATAAAAACAAAAATTACCAATATTGAACTACAACAGACCTCAATATTTAAGTGGCTAGCCCCTATCCACTCAGCATATGACTACACCACTGACTGCACATTAGATTTCATAACATTGTTTGAAATTCAATCTCAGGTTTAGAGGCTGATCATAACGTTTCAGAATTCAGGCCTAAATGACAAAAAGAGAAGATTTTTTTTTTTTTGGGGGGGGGGGAGGTTAATCATTTTTGTGCTAATTTTCAAGCCTCAAGACACATCATCATATTAAATTAGCATATACCTGTATATACGTGAAAATTACCTTTTAAAACATTTGTTCATAATTTTCTTGAAAACATTTTTTTTAATGTGTCACAACAACTTTGAAGAACAAATCTGCAAAATGTGGATGGGCTACAGGTAATGGTAATTGCTCTTGTCTGATTTAACATGGTTACAAAGCTCCTCCAATTTCTGACAGGAAAGTGTATGATGCTATTATACTGAATTTTAAAAGAAAATTATTCATATCTAAGTGAATATAATATCTCCAAATGATAGATATTTCAAAAAAATATGCCCACTCGTAGTATTTGCATTTTCCAAGTTGATTTGAATTTCATGATACTGTAAAACAAGAAATGTTTGCTAGCAATTTAATTTCGCTAATACCCCAAAATCGCAAAATTAATTTGCCACTAATATCAATAAAGTACAATGATTTCATTTCATTGGCATGATGCAATTAGTGAAATTAAAATGCCGCCAAAAATCCTCGATTCTGAAATTTGCAAAATTTTCTTTCCGCAAATATTTCTTGTTTTACAGTATACTAATTATAAATTTGACATTTTACAAATCACAATTCAAACATTAGTAAAGATGCCCTTCAAAAGCTCTATCACAGTAATATGGTAGAATCACTGATTTTTTGTATAAAAAATGCTCTCTAATCACTAAAATTCACTTTTAGATTGATTTTCTCTTCCCATGGTCAAGAACTATTCAGATCTTACGAAATAATGTAAAAAATTGTTAAAAATCTTTTTTTTTTAAATATGAAACAAGAGCAGAAACTTTGAGATTCATAACAAATGTATAACAACAAATTTTGAATAAAAAAAAAACGGGCTGATTTAAATTATCACAGGGCGTGTGCTGTGTACTAGAGGCATAAACTTGCATTAAAAATGTGCAGAACGCATACACCACATTGAGTGAATTGAAAGCTTCCTCTTGAATCTTCATTTCCTATTTCACAGCATATGACAACATTTAGGCACCATTTCATCCTATGGAAAGTGAACACAAGGCAGCCTTCAATCAATACAAAATACACACAACACAGAAGTAAACTTATATGCACATTATAGACAAAAATTGGTTTACAGATTTGGAAAAAACGGGCTGATTTAAATTATCACAGGACGTGTGCTGTGTACTGGAGGCATAAACTTGCATTAAAAATGTGCAGAACGCATACACCACGTTGTGTGAATTGAAAGCTTCCTCTTGAATCTTCATTTCCTATTTCACAGCATATGACAACATTTAGACACCATTTCATCCTATGGAAAGTGAACACAAGGCAGCCTTCAATCAATACAAAACACACACAACACTGAAGTAAACTTGTATGCACATTATTACAAAAAATGGTTTTTACCTCTCATGAAGAAATTGAAAATTGTATTATATAGCTATATTTTCAAAATCATGGATACTGAAGATTTTTTTGGGATTTCGACGTAGTTCAGTTCAATAAGATTTGGCTTCTAGATGGGCAATAAATTTGTTTTTTGTTAGTTAGGCAATGCTTAAGGTGTCTGGTCCATGATAGATCTGCCCGAAATTTTCTTGTAAAAATCGGCATGAATGATATTTTATCGATGTAGAACCGATTTTTAAAATAAAAATCGGGGGTCATAGGACTAGTTTTTGCAAGAGAGTCGGTTTAAAAACAGCATTTTTGGAGGATTTTTTGGAAAAAATAGCACAGGGGTCTATGGGAAATGTGGCAAAAGTGACATTATTTAGTGTAGATTCGAAAAATCTGCCCAAAAACTCTTGTCAATTTTTTCAAAAAAAGTTGCGCACAAGTATGTTCTTTCAAATAAAACAATAAAAATTGGGGGTCACCGAACTAATTTTCCAGAAAAATATTAAAATATGGCAATTTTTAGCTTCAAAACACTACTCAGAGTATAGACGCATGCGTATTGCGGCACTTACCAACTCGGAAACTAGCGTGTATTGGTACGCGTGGATGGCGCATGGACCAGACACCTTAATCGAAGTACCCAAAGGAATTTAACAGGGGAACCTGTACTTGCTGCCACTTTGTTGTTGCTCATGGATAAGAGCTATCAAACCTCTAGATCAGTTTACAAACAGGCTCGATAGTTTCATAGATCGCATGAATCTTGTCTTGACATAAAGACATTTGGATATTTTATTTCATGCGCAGCAGCATTTTTATGGTTTTCTCTAAGCTAGTTATGCTGATATTTCCTAAATTTCCAATTTTTGTAGAGAATGGAGTGTGACATGCACATTGGTGAAATGGCACAGATACAATAACTCGCCCTCAATGGGTGACAATCCAAGATGGCCGCCATCCCAAAGGGTTTACATCTGATCTAAATGATTGCTAATTCCCTAAATTCCTTGGAGTACCCACATCTCTTTCTTGGGTGCTTACTCATCATTCCACACAAATATGTTCCTAAGAATACAACAAACCATAAAGATCATTTTTTATTGTTACAGCGTCAAGAGTCTATTTGTCCATTACCGCTTGGCCGGTCAGTGAACCCAGAGTCAATAGCATCTGAAAGCCTCAGCATTGATTATTGGTTATCATTACGGATTCAGAGCAAGCATTGGATTCATCATACATCGTAGCAAATCAACTCACTAGTGCCGACTTGTCAAAGTGGTTGACCTTGCATGTAGCAGCAATTTTGTAGTGTGAATTCAATTCACAAAATATGTGAGAGACTTCATCACTTCATAATATTAATCAGTATAATTTTTAAAATTTACCTAGAATATTTATAGAAATATATAATTCACATGAAAATCAAAGTTACCCAGTATTTTTTTTCTCTTTTTCTTTTAAGTTTCACCTCTATTTGTATTCCTTTTGGAATATGCAACCTTACTAGTGTAAAGCCTATGCAAAGGACTGGTGGTTGTGTGGCCCTTTTAGGGGGAAACTTTTTAAGTTGTGTCGATAAGTCATGATTCTTTTTTTTTTTTTACCTGAAGGAGATTGTGACCTTTAAAATCTCTAAAAACAATGCATGTTCAAGTCAAATGATGACATAGCAAGATCAGTTTTAGTTATTTCTGACAGGACACCAAAGATTTGTTAATTAAAAGTAGTGATTTTGGATTATCTTTTACTTATTTTATAATAGTTTTACCTCAATAACTAAATATTGAAAGGGTTTATTTGTCATCATACATGATTAGAAATTCATTTAAAAAACAGTTGAAGCTCTGTGCGCAACTTTGATATACCGGTACTAAACCATCATTGCTATGCTGCGACAACTCACAGCAGCCTTAACTATCATTACTATCACGAGTTTCTTGAGTTTCAGGCCGAGAAATATTGATTAAGAAGAACTTGGATCATACGAAGCATACATTATAGCCCCAAACGCTACTTGACGCTAGTTGTATGTGCCTGTACATACGCCGACTATCACACCCTGGACATATTGCCAGCCACTCTCGTGTAGAATATTCAATAACTCCCCGGCATGATTATCATGTCTTGTGGCGGTGCCCCGATACCATAATACCATCTTGGCGGTAGTAGAGAGAAGGCAGGGAGAATGGATGAGCATCATCAAGAGAGGTGAATCAGAAGATAAACACAAGTCACCAACTGATTATGCTTCATTTTCAAAAAGTAGTTTCGGGTTCAAGTATCAATCTCTTCAGAACTCATTTTGCTATGGCCTACATATTAAGGAGATTAACGTACATGTCTAGCGAACGGATGAGTACAACCAATGCTACTGAGCATTTACTTGCAAGATGAGAATTTAGAGTAGTTTCTTATTTTTTGTTTTAAATTTAAGTGACATCTTAAAAGATGCAACTTTAGAAAACTCTGAAAACATGATTAACTATAAGACTTAATCACCTCAAAATTTAATAAAAATCTAGAATATTTATCAGATTTGTTTTTAATTCCCACTTTTTTACCATGCTGGTACTTCTTCATGCAAGTCCACCCAACTGAATCTCTGTTTGGACAGCACACTACTGGACGTAGCAGTCTTCAAAACAAGACACCTATACTTGAGACAACACAAGAGCAGTCATCCACTTCATAAATTCCCCGAAATGGCAGACAATTTTAACAATCCCTGGCTTGACAATTGTTCCTTTGACCGTGTTTAGACATATTTACCCTAAACTGGGGGAAAAATGGTCTCTCCAAGGAACATATTAAAGGGGTAATTCATGATCCACTTTTCACCCTCAAGGTCACCTCTTTCAAAATTTGAGTTTTTTAGCTTATAAGAAGCATCAACTGGTATATGTTACGATCCCCAAACCATTCTTTCATATGTGCTTGCATTTTTGAGAAAAGTGAAAAAATGTGTCATTTTCGAAGTATTGTCCGGGCCCCGACAGTAATTACAACACTATAGTTGTTGGATTTAATTCGTGAACGCGTGTTTATAGCAAGTACGCAGTGGTCCCTGACGCAAGCGTATATTTTCAAGGTTTTTTAGTTCGCGTGTACGCACAAGGCTCTGAGTACGCGTTCACGAATTAAATCCAACAACAATAGTAGCCTATGGGGATTTTCAAAATGCTGAAAAGCTTGTAACTTGGAAACTAGTGATCGAAATCATATGAAATTTTCAGTATATATTCATAATGAACTCTTCTTCTTATTTAGCTGGAAAACAGGCGAAGTTTTTGTCACATCAAAATCATGAATTGCACCTTTACGTATTGATCATATTAAAATAAGCTTTATTAGCCATCGTGTGCATACAATTGTTGTTCAATGGGGTCAAAAATTTAGATAATTTTGTTTTTGGGGTTGAGTCTCATTTTTACAGGCGAGCATTAACATCGTGACCTGATTTTCATACAAAGTACAGGTCTACCATGGTACTAAAGAGAGTGTTTTAGGAGTGATGGTTTATTCAGAGTGCTGTCGATATGCATCGACCGATGCCCAATGACGCCCAGTCTTTACACGAGCTATGCTCAAGGAATAGCCCGTGTACAAGACTGCGCGTCGATGGGCGTCGTGTGATGCATATCGACAGACTCTGAATAAACCATCCCTGTGAAATGTTGTCATGTTGCGTTAAAAAATAAGACCCATATACAAGAAAAGTGTTTAGCTTTTAAACCAAGGTTTATCTGAACATCAACTGTCCAGAAATTATATGCACCATTGTAGCTTTCAAGCTGAACAGTTCAATGAGCCGTGCTGTTGACGAAAAGTAAAACAGTGGTTTATCTAAACACCTTTCTGGAATGAGGGCCTAACTATTCTAAAAAGAAAGTTATGGATTATATGCAAGAAAGAGACATTGCAAGCTTGTACAATTTTCGCAACTGGCTTTTTATTGTAGTTCTGATTGATGACTAATAAATCTACCATTTCATTTGCAAACTTTTCATGCGAACCCTGCAACTCTTTAATTGCAAAACTTGTCTTTCAGCTCGGGATGGCTCTTTTCCATCAGTGCGTTCTATCATGCCCTACAAATGATTCAAAACTGATCTACACCTCTCCAATACATTGCACATATGCCTGGAGTGTGAACCACTGTTATGACTCATTTCTGCAGTAAATCCTGTCGAATTAGACATAACATGCACATAACATTTTTATTGATATACAAAAAGTGTGACCTACTTTATGTGACTTGTCCATGCAGGTCTCAACAAAACATAGGTCTAAAGAAGTTTTTCTTGTATTTTATTTTTCTATGTATTTTGTATTTTGCTTAGGCCAAAAAAAATAAATTGTTTGTTTGTCCTCCAGTGGAAAAATTAAAATTTTGGGTCGGTCGGTCGGGAGATCTTTTTAAAAAAAATTGTTTAAAACTCTTCACATATATTTTAAAGAATTATGTCATTCCATGGATTTTATCGTAAATACCAAGCAATGCAGGGCTTAATCAAAGATTATGGGTCATTATTTAGAGGAAATATGCATTTTATACTAGTACTAAATGTGACTTTATACTGCTAAATTTTATGTTTTCCATCGAAAATATTGAGTGTTTGAAGAAAAATTTTACATGTTTGAAGAAAAATAAATAAACTGAAATACCCGACCCAAATTTTTGGCATTTTAGGGTCGGTCGCAGAGGGCAAACAAACATGATTTTTTTTAGGCCTTATTTCGTTACCACATGTATTTTCTAGCATATCCAAATAATAACAAACAAACGATTACAAAAATCTATTTTATGTAAACATGTAAACTTAACATTGACATTGATAACCAACATGAAAGAGAATAAAATTAACAATTTTTGTCAATTTGAAGCAAAGAAAATTGTGAAAGGTATTTTAAAACTGGAACTAACTTAATATGATTCGTACATATTTAGCAATTTTTTAATTGATAAAAAAATGAAAAGAGCACAACCAATATCAAGACTATAGATGACTTGCATTTCAAACAGTTGTGTGGGTGTACAAAACTGCATTTTAACAAAAATACAAGGCCCTGTGATGAACAAAAAAATAACAAATACGTGCCTCACGAGATTATTTAGTCCCCGGATTTAGTCATAGCCCTGACAAACAGGATGCATTCTGTGCATACATGTAGACCTATTGTTTTGTTTTCCTCAGAAATTCACCCTTTTCCAAACATTCATACCAACATCACATTTTCATCAAAACACAAATTAGCTCATGAGCTTGAACCATATTTATTTCATAGATAAAAACAATGTATATTATGTTTTGGACATTAAGTCACTGAATGATGTAAGATCAATCATCAAGCAATTGTTAGATGTTACTCCTTTTCCAAAATTTGTCACAAAGCCTTCTTATCTTTACCTATAATGCTTCAAGCTCACTAAGGCCTAAAAAAAAATTGTTTGATTTGCGTAACCCGACCTACCCTAATTTTACCACCGACCCTAGATATTTTTTATTTTTTTGAGCATGGTAAAAAACCTCCAAATCCCAAATTTAATGGGAATCGATTCATGGGAGCCCAAGATATGGCTTGCAGGACATTCAAAATGACAAATAAAAGATGTGTTACAGAAAAAGTGAAGATGTTTTTGTATATGTGCAATATATATTGTGTTCTTGTATGTGAAACATAGACTTAGAAAATAAAAAAAAATTATTTAAAAAAAAAAAAATCCGACCTACCTACCCTATTTTTTTTTCTATGTTACGCCAATCAAACAATTATTTTTTTTTGGCCTAAATCTTAATCTTTGAATCAATTAGTGTCACTGGCTAGCCAATGGACTAACTGAAAAGTTGAGAGGCAAGCTTCCCCTCACGACATACATGGGGCGTATCCAGACCTGGTTGCTGAGGGCCTCCCTCCCAGGGTGCAGAGGCCTCCTCGTAAGTAAAAATAGTTGTTTAATATCATTTTGTACAAACCCTCAGGATAATACACTGCCTCAGCACCCACATCCCTAATATTTTGCCTTGATCAAGACTCCATCATAACCACAAAGTGGATTCTTTAAACTTCAAGGGCCCATATTAATGAAAGGCTGCTGGCACCACACCACAAATTAGCTTCACATTGAGTTACGGTACAAATAGATTCCTAAAAACACCTGACGACTCAAAGAAAACAGCAACTGGCTGCTCCAACAATGCCTTTTTATAGTTCATTATGATCTGTCATATGAAAGATCACCACTTAAAATGTTTCAATTTCAAATTTGAGTCAAATCGGAACAACCGTTTTTATTTTATGAGCAATTTTGTATTCTTCATTAGCTTATTCTTTACTGTGTAAATAATATTATGGTTACCATAATATCAATAATTGTAGCATTTTCACTTATATCTCCGAAACACGGCATGCTTCAGCTGTAAAATTTCACATGGGTAATGAGAAAAATATGAGGAATATTTTGGTACCAAAATCTCAGAAAGTTTGAAAAATTGTTGACCC
>JXSR01S034186.1:8429-21412 GCA_000969725.1 Ophiothrix spiculata
AATGAGAGTAAAAGCTTATAAGATGCAGCTTGTGCTCCTGAATATTTTGACACCTTTTTCAAAGAAATCGGTTAAATTTGAGGGGTGCCGGCCAAAAAACGATTTTCAGTTAAGGGTTTTGGACCCCCACCAATTTCATGTGCCTGTTTCGAATCCTGGCAGGTTACTGTTTTTTAAAGCATAGCAAACGATTCAAAATTTTTTGGGGCAAATGGCTTTCAGTAATGAGGTGCAGGCTTATTCAGGGCGAATGTTTAATTGAAGAATAAAAATCATGCAGGTTCTTTATATCGCGCCCTTTCAGCAAATCAAGAGCCTTTATTTCAAAGACACACACAAAGAAGTCATCATCGAGTCGAAACCGACTTGTATTAAACTTAATGAGTGGGGTAACTTCAGAGGATTGACTTATTATTAGAGAATAAAAGATAAGATTTATTGTTTTGCCTGTCATCTATCGTCTCATGATGGATGGGTGTACATTATTTTTTCGTAATGGGCATTACGAAAAAATAATAAATCGCTATCTTTTATTCTCATTCTTAGACACAAATTTGAGTCATTATAATCAAAAAACGATGTAAATTATTGCCAAAAACTATAAACATTATCATTGGAAAAATGTACACCCCTATTCAAACATGAAATATTCCAAACCCAGTAAAGCTATTAGCGCCGGATGTGTGCGTATACCCGCCTCTCAAATAGCGCCTTGTTCCAATGTTATAACCTCTACAAATGTTTATGATAATTATTTGCCAGTATTAATTGAGCATCACAATCTGGATGTCCACAGACTTTCCTGAGCTCACACAATTATTTTCTACAATGCCTTCCTACAAAGATTAAGAAGTGACTATTACCGATCAACTGTGAGAAAATGTTACCATGCTACTGTTATATCGTCATAAATTTGGATTGCACACTGTATATTCTCCAGTCTTGGGTCAGTGGTGTCATCTGAAGAACCATTTCAATAACCGCTGACATAAGACTGGAAGATTTTGAGGGACTTTTCACATTGTTATGACAAAAATAAATATAACTTAAGGCAGCCATTGCAGATACGACTTTCTTGCACTCACATGACAATATCATATTTAGAGTTTGTTGAATTACTTTAAAGTTATGAGTGCACCAGTCTCTTTATTTCATATAGTTAAGTGTTCACAATTATACATGAACCCTAGCTAAAACATATCCTCAACAAGGTGGGGTTACACAGATAATGGGGAAATAGAAATATTTATAAAATAGAAAGATATTTTGAATGAGGTGGTCAAATTTTATTGTGATTTATATAGTTCTAAGAAAGATGTTTGTTGATCCAGATTTAGACACTGTTAACAATCTACCGTTTAAGAATTAACAGATGACCAGTCAAATTGCATTTCTGGTACCATAAGTTTAAAAGAACTAACAACATCCTTGAAAAATATGAAGAATGATAAATCTTCTGGAGCAGACAGTTTTACGGTAGAGTTCTATAAATGTTTTTGGCTGGATCTTAAGCATTTTTATTGTGTTCGATAAATACTGTTTTCTGAATGAGTCAATGTTAAGTAATTGTTAAGGCAAACCTGCTATCAGCAATCATAAATGCTCTCACTAAAGTTATCCTAGAAAATGGATCATTAGCTACCTCAGATTACAATCAAACTGGTGGGTGACGTATGGTATGAATGTATTTTGGTTCCATACAAGACCAAATATTTGTGAACACTGATACACCGTGCATTATTGCACAAGACCTCGAGATGTTTAGAATAGTATGTGACGTAATAAAAAGCAGAGAACAAGTAATGAGACCCAAGTCACAAGACGTGATGAAATAGCCAAATAAAATTCATGTATCAATATCTTCCTGTTTAAATTACCTCAAAACCTGACAACTGAATCAAAATGGTGACGGCACCGGTACAGCCGAAGAAAAAGCAAAGCGAGACGGAAAAAGATTCCTCTATGTACGTTCCACAAATGTAATGTTGTAAACGTGTTCGATGAAACTGAAATCATTGACAGAATGACATGAGGTGAAAATATACTCCAGAATTTGTGTTTCTAATGACAATTTCAAATGTTGTGACATACTACAATGCAATACATTTGTAATGGCATTTCACATCAGTCAAAAAGCTCTTCTCGACTATACCTGTAGAGCTTTTAGAAAAGTTCTCCTTGTACTCCCTTTGAGGACTCTCTGGGGTAGTTTTTAAAGGGAAAGTTCCACTGCAAAGCCAAGCAGAAAATTTACTACTCTGCCTGTGTAGGGGTTTCCCTTTCAGGCAAAAGCACAGGGTGTTCAGCAAGGACCTGTTAAGAAGGGTACACATAATATCAAATATTGAGCATTTTTCTGTGGACAGGCACAAGTCAACAGTAAAATAAACAATTACTTTTAATAGATTGGTATATTAATTTCTCCCTTCAAGAAATTATGAAAGACTAGTAATCTATAAAGTGCTTTAAGCCATTTGGGTCTATGGATATTTAAAAAATATGGGATCGCCAAATATAGCCCCGTGAATTGATTTTAACATAATAAGTCCCAGTAAAATAAAAGTATTTTAATGGTTGGTGAATGTGGATATTTTGGAAATGGCACATCCAATTTGAAGAAAACTTGAGATAAGGACAGATTCAAGTTGGATGTACATAGTAAACATCACTAAGGTCAAAGTCCATCCAAAGGAGTAGGGGCAGTGTAATGTTGAATAATCTAGAAAGGCTAGTTTGTTACGCATTTTAATCGTGCGGTCATCAAATTTGGTGGCAAGGACAGTTAGGTAAATGATATACATTGTTAACAATCAAACAGCTTGTGTATCACAAAGGTCATATAGGAAGTCAAGCAGTAGAAATTGCAAAAATATCAACCATTTGAACTCTAAAGCCAAAACAAATTTGGTTCCTTCACACTAACCCCACAGTTGCCTATTTATTAGAGTGCTGATAGATTTAGACAACTGAGGGGCCCTCATGAACTCAAATGCTTCAGCTAAAAACTTTACAGCCAAATTCATTTTAGTGAAATTTTTTTCAGTTACAAAATATTGAATCTCTTTAACCTTGCCTAAACATTATTAAAATGCAAATTGTTATACATACATGTACTTATATAAGGTATAAGTTTGTTAGGTTTTTTCTGGGACACACAGTAACATATACTTCAACATTTACAATTTACAAATTAACAAGATGTGAATAATTTAAGCATTTAAATGTTCTGATAAGAACAGTGGTGTATCCAGTTTTTTCATTTGGTGGGCAGGCAGGAGCAACTCTTTCCCTCCGGAATAAAATATTCACCATCCGTAATATTTCGCTAGAAAGCCGCTCTGAGCAGCTCACAGAAACCCAACTTTATGATAGCATGATAATTGCAGTGCGCAAGGGTTGTTCTCTTTGCTAATAAAAATGATGGTGCTAGATAGCTTTGAACTGCCTACTGGCAAATTTTCAACCAATTTGGACTTGTAGTTTTTGTTTAGAGCTATTTGAAAAAAATGCTAAAGTTAGATACTTCATTTACCCATTACTTGGCAGGAGACCGTTGATTTTTCACACCGCTGACACACAAATACATTGATGCATAGTTCATATTCAAGCAGGCATGACTTTAAGTGGGCTTGATAGTTTTGTTTTGATACTGACATAAAGTGTTTCTAGATACGTTTTCACCTGCGTTTTCAGATGTTTTTCTGAGTTCCGCGCAATATGATAGACTATATTTTATTTAAGAATATGTTATTAGGAAGATGATTTTGTCCATGCACAGCCACTTATTTGTACTAAAAAATTCTGATTTGTGGTTGCAGAGTTATTGATTTTACAAAGGTTTGCCAATTTTTTTGGAAGTGAAGAAAAGAGAATTTCAGTTGGGTACAAGTTATGTGGACATCCATGCACACTCAAGATTTTTTTTAAATATATCTGTTAAATCAAATGTAAATAAACAACAAGCGGAAAAAATAATGACTGTTTGGGTGTAATTTCTGCGCCTGTTCTTCCGCCTAAAGCAATTTTGATCAGCTCTTTATCATGCGGAACTAATCATCTTTAAACATCCCGCGCATGTGTGGGCGCAAAAAGCTGCAAAATAACACCTGTTGTGTGTGTAATATACATTCAGACAATTAAAATATTGACCAAATTACTCTGTGTATTGACAAGAGGTGTAACTGGATTGGTGCCGTGACCTTGCTTGGCAAAAATAAAGAAACTAAAAGATTTATCCCCTATCCTGCGGTCTCCAAAATTAGTTAAATTAATTATACAAAAACCTTCATAGCTTTGCAACGGGTTTGGATTCTTTAGATCACCTGCTTTTATTTAAAATTCATTTGAAGCAATTTGATTCATAATTTAAAAATTACCTGAAGTGTCTACTAAAGTAGAAATTCTGGCAAATCATGCACGTTTTTGAGCGGCTTGCCAGAGTGAAAGAGTTAAAATGCAGTATGTGCTCATTTAATTAAGTGCAAGCTCAGACGAGTCATGATTATTTGAGTCAAGGGTAAGTATTTTTGAGTGGGGAGGTTCTCAAACTCACCTTGACAATTTCAAACCTGGCCTAATGCCAACAAATTTATCGATATAGCTATCTGCTACCTGGTTACACCCCTGCCATTGGAATACACCCCTACCTTAGACATCCAGACGAAATCCTGCATACATTCAAAATCCAGGACAATAATTGCTTCCAAATTGACAATGCATCAGTTCCTTGGTACCGTAATTTCCTGAATATAAGCCGCCCAGAATATAAGCCTTCAAAAAAGTCATTCATATCTTTCTTCTGTTTCCACGGATCTGCTTTCAAGACTCTTCCCAGTGGCATAACTGCTCTGTCAGTAGCATAACAGCAATTTTCAGGGTTGGCATGGTCAGTTTTCTGATATTTCCCAGCTTGCCATGCTTTCTTCCCAATCCTGACGGAATTTTTTATTTTTTAATTGTATTAATAGACAAAAATTCTAAGCAGTCCTCCAAAAGTGAACGAGCTTTGAAAAAAATCTTCAATTTTACATATTTTCAAAATATATTTTCAAGTTTCATGTCTAAAATTTCCACTTTTCTTCATATCCATCGTCCGTCTCTTTCTTTTGCCAGATCAGTGAAAACCTTTGCCCTGCCACCCTGGCTGTTACACCATTGACTTTACCTTTTCCTTGATTCGTATTGAAGCAATAAATTCTTGTCCCACTTCAGCACCAGCGCCTAACTGCCCAATTCTGACCAGGTAGTAATAGACTTATGTTCAAAAGTCATTGTCCTGCCTTGATACGACGCCGGAACAACATTGTTTCTTAACAGGAGGATCTCATCGATGTTGATATTACTTTTAAAGTCCTTCAAGGGAAGAATGTTCTCCGATCTCTGTAAGAGTGTCCAATGATTTCCTCTCAATTGTTTAGATCTATAAAGTATCGCGGATGATATCCTGCCCGTCTCTGAAATTAAGAGTGGTTTGCAGTTTTTCGTTTCATCTCTGGTAAGCTAGACATATATCCTGAAAAAATAGCAGAATGAATATATATAATCCCATAGATTAAAGAAAGTACAGATCTATTTGCACCCTGGCCTGAAAATCGGCTAAGTTAGGGGATTGCGCCGCGCGGGCGCCATGTCTGGAACGACGGTGCGTGAGTACGTAGTGACCCTGCTCTGCGTTGTGTTGCGTGCTACTATTACTTGACTACAACACAGTACGCATCTTAGATTTTTCCACCATATTGTGCATAAGCAAGGATAAGCGTTTGACTGGCTCGATAGCCGCATTCTCAGCCAAATTACCATTTCTAATTTCATCAGAAACAATACCTTTGAAGTGTCTTCTATGATATTAATCAGGTTCAAACATCCAAGACATAAGAAAAATGTTTAAAAAACAAGATTAAAATCCTCTCTCCTTCATAGTTTTACCCAATACAAAAACTTCAATCTCATTTTCTCAGAACTAAAGTTTCCAAATAAACCCGATGGCGATGCCTTTTGCCAATTTCAATGTAACTTTCCAAAAACCATGAAAAGCAGCCATTAAAATTTAAAATTTAAAATCTCAGCTTTCAGATCAGACTAAAATATCATTTTTTATTTTGGGACTAAGGTACCTTTCGATATGACGGGTCACATATAAAGTCCAACTCGAATGACTTATTCATGGTCTATCATCTATAATCTTATATTACCTTGTGGTCTGTGATGATGTGTTATGTCCAAAGCAAAATGTTTAGAGTGTTTTGTCATCTGAAAATAAAATTTAAAAAAAAATTGCTCTTAAACATGAGTCGGACTGAAGCAAAAATGATATTCACAGTGATCAATCAAAACAAATTTATCCGATTTATTTTCTGCAGGTGTAACTGCTACCACGTGATAACATGCAGGGCAATATGCCTATCGAGAGAAAATATCTATTGTGAATGTATTTTGGGTGAGCTTAGTACAGTACGCCATAGAGGGGCACCGTAGTGTGGTGGTTAGCGATCTCGCCTCACACACACTGGGCCCGGGTTCCATTCCCGGTGAGGGCACTTGTCGAAATGGAATCTCAAAATCTTTGCTTAGAAGATTATATGACTTAGTGCTAGCATTGGGCAGATATTCTAGATCTACTCCACTTGTCACACAAAGTATTAAGAGGTGGGTAAATATTTCATGAGAGATCGTCGTCCTTCAGAGTAAAGCCATTGGTCCGTCCCATGTACAGAAGAGTCATACCTGTACATGTAATTGCACAGCGGCATAGCTAGGGGGGGCAAGGGGGGCAAGTTGCCCCGGGCGCCACCTCTAGGGGGGAGCGCCAAATCGCCACTACATGAAAAAAATTTGAACAACAACAGGGGACATACTGCTGAAATTAGCCCATTTTTGCCTAAATTTTTTGCGCACTCCGCGCGCCCTTAAGATTTCGGTACTTATTACTGCAAAAAACACCATTTTTTTTAACGCTTCGCGCGCTGGATAAAAATTAGGCAAATTTTAGCAGAAATTACCCATTTTAGCCAAAAAAGAGGAGTTTTTCAAGGCTGTTGGAATTTTTTTGGGGCATACCTTTTCAAGTTGCCTCAAGTTGCCTTTTCATGGGGGGGGGGCGCCAGTTTCACTTTTTGCCCCGGGCGTCAGACACCCTCGCTACGCCGCTGTAATTGGAGCTAGTATCGTAAAGAGTAGGGTATTCTATCCCTGACTGTTCGCAACCAGTTTTTGTCAATATCTGGACTTCAAAATCCGCCTACAGGTGCATTATATCATCAAGCGTTGCACAATATTGGAAGAAAGAAAACCCTTAGGGGCGCACCATTTGATTTTCAGGGGGGGCATGGAAGTTGGGGTCGAGTCAAGTTTGTTTTTTTAGCCGCCGAAGGCGGCGACATTTTTTTTTCGCCGCCTTCGGCGGCAAAGTTTATTAATTACATTTTTTATGTTTTTCTTTACTTTGAAGTAGTTGGGTAAAGGTTTTTTTTTTTCTTACTCATCTTTAGGGCAAGATTTTTTTTTTTCAAAACACTTCATTTGGACGGAAAGTCGCTCAGAGAGCCACAAGGTATTCACTTATAAAAATGACAGCTCTGTAGATTGCCCGGATTATTCTTTTTGCCAAAATTGATGATAGTGCTAGATTCCTCTTTGTATTAGGCGGTAAATATACTGTGTTTCTATTTCTTTCACCTTTTTTTACAGATATTTTTATAGTTATGCTGGAAATTAATTCTGTCCAATCATACCAGACACTTTTGCCAGCCGCTGTGTGCGGCTTTCCAGAGAGAATGAGTTAAATAACTAATGAGTTGCTCAATTTTACTCTTAAAAACCATCTCCATTTGCCAACTTACCTGTGCAGATGGAGAATCAGGACTTCCATTAGATCTGACCGATCTTATGCAATAATGTCTTTCATATCAATATCCAAAAGGCTGAAATCGGAAAGGGGAAATAAACGATTAACTTATTTGATTCAAACCAATAATGGTTTCAAATCATAGCACAACCAGAGTTTTCACTTTGCTATACTCTATAAACCTTGAAGTACAGTATGCAACAAGCACCCGATTTATGCACAGAAACCAATATGACCATACAGCAAAGTAAATTAGTCCTGGGGACCACTCAAGTATAGTGTTGCAGGCATAGCGTGACCACAGTTTTTCAAAACACCCCCTAAAGGGTGGAGGGTTCCGAAGCCAAAATATACCCTTTTTCCCCTATTCACACCCTAAATAGGGATTTTATCGATACTGTTTTAACACTAAGTCTAGGGTTTGAAAAAGTACCATACCCTATTTCTTGAAAATTGCCCCAAAATTGCTTTTTTTATACCCTAAACGTGTCACCCTAATTCACCTTTTTCTTGGTCATGCCATGCCTGCAACGTTATAATTTGAGTGCCCCCCATCCATTATAGAAAAGATGGTACAGTTAAGGTTTCAGTTGAAAAACTAGCCCACACAGCATAAAAGGACCATTGCTTGGTACCGTATAGGGCTTTGCTAAAACTTTTGCGTGTAACTCTGGAACCAAATGAGCTATGACATTGATTTTTATAAACTTCAGGTCTTTGTTATTTTTGTTGTTTATTTTTTATATTTTACAACCATTTAAACCAATGTAAATTAATTTCTGTTTGAAATTTGTGAACAGCAAAAATGTCAATTTCCCTTTCATGGTTAGTACACTTTTTCACTTACAAAATTCAAGGACTTTTCCAAGAAGAATTCAAGGACTTTCAAGGACTTTTCCCCTTATCAGCGGCGGTTGGCGGCATATATGTCAACAAATAAAATAAACGTGTTTTCGCTCATTTTTGGATAAAAATAATTGTAGGGTAATTTCTTTTGACATATTAATTTTTAACATTTCTGACATTCAAAAATTCCAGGACTTTCAAGGAATTTTTTTGATAAAGTTAAAGTCAGTTTTTCAAGGACTTTCAAGACCTGGAAATTGAAAAATAAAATTCAATGACTTTTAAGGACTTTCAAGGACCCGCACTAACCCTTTTTATGAGAAACTTACCTCTATTTGTGCCTTTTGCTGTTTTCATTTTGCCGTAACTTAAAAACTATACATGCTAAGGCCTACGACATTCACTTCCATAAACTACATCTATATTCATTATGCTTGCCATGTTTGTTTTGAATTGATTAGACTTAACAATGTCCATAAATTTGATATTTAAAACAAATTTACTGTGTAGAAACTTGGTAGAAAGCAAGCTCCATTCGGGGCTCCATTTATCCTGAAAATTGCTTGTGTGTGGAGCTTACAGTTGAGTCTATTGTTGTACGCAATTGATTAAATTGATGGTTGAATGCACACTCCACAGAGATGTATTGATTGGTACATAAACCCCGGGGTGCACCCAACTTTGGTTTTGGTAGGAGTGTGCGGCCTCGATGTCTGAAACCCTAGTCAAGGGAGCAGAAGATCGGCTCCGAAAAGGGTGTCTAGGGAACTGAAGTGACCCAAAAATGACCCTTGAGAACTAATCTTATTGGCTAAATTTGGGCTCTGGAAGCCAAATTTTCCTTGAAAAGGGGTCTTAGGAAAATGAGGCTAAGGAACTAAAAAATTTCAAAAATAGGGCTTGCGAACTAAAGATTGTGTTTGAAATGGGGGTCTAGGGAGCGGTGGGCAAGGCGTGAAAAGGGGTTCTTGAGGGCCGCACATACCCGTACCTCCTTTCTAGGCCAGTGCCCTCCCCGGGACATAAACTAGCTTTACAGTCTAGTAAATGGATGATTTTATGTGTTTGTTAACTGCACAAACCTGCTGTAACTTTCCGATATGTTTCTCGAATCATAACTACGTAACAAATCTTGCTAAATATTCAAATTTTATAACTTATTTTCAATGTTTGTGGCAGCAACAAAATTAGCCCAAAATAATACCAAAATAATGATTGATCATCATCATGTCCACTCTTTGGGTTAAGTTTTGGCATTCTGATGCAAGTGCTGAATTGCTCGAGAAACACAAGCCAAAAAAGTTTGTTTTTGGCTTGAGGCAATCACATGTAACGGTAATTTGTGCCCCGGGATTTGTGCATAAAATGAAAAATACTAATTAGTAATTGTACTTGAAAAACCAGAAATTACTTTTTCCTTATTCATGAAAGGAACCTTTTTTGAATTATGAAAATCGCACTGTTAGGATTGGAGAAATCAAACGGTATGTTTGGTTTGTTTACATTGGTTACCATGTGTAAACATATCTTCAAACATAATTTTTGTGTGACTAACAACTAGTCTTAGGGAAGTGTTTATAATAAGTTAATTTAGTATCCTTTGAGGAGTGTTGCAGTGCGTATTTGATAAAAAAATGATCATTTCTTGGGAAAATGGGTATGTGCACTTGTGCGATAGGCTTGATTGCAGAGCTCGCTTCTGGCAATGGTACCAATACCACTGCCAGAAATTTCGGGTAAGGGGCGCACCGTTTGATTTTCAGGGGGGGGCATGGAAGTTGGTGTTGAGTCCATTTTTTTTTTCGCTGCCAAAGTTTTTTTATTTCATTTGTTAATGTTTTTCTTTACCTTGAAGTAGTTGGTTAAGTTAGTTTTTTCTTACTCTCCTTTGGGGCAAGATTTTTTTTTCCGCCGCCTTTGGCAGAGAAGTTTTTTTATTAAAACTTCTATGAGAATCAAATGGTGCGCCCCTAAGTAGTGATAACAGGCTAAGTTTTTTTAAAATTTCTTTAAATTTCTTTAAATTTTTTTTTCTTAAATAGGCCAAAATATACATCATTTTAAAGGTCTCAATGAGACAAAAACAATGGTGCAATTTTCAATGTCACAGTCCTTTCGGTTGCGAAGTTATCTGTCTTTCGGTTGCGAAGTTATCTGTCGTCGAAGTTGGTAAATTGGTAAAATTGCGTGCTATCACTGCGTAAAATTGCGTGCCAGCCAAAATTGGCTGTAAGTAGGTCAAGTTACATATGAATACGCTAGAATAAGAACATCCCAACTCCATGAGCTGCCTTCTGTTAAGTTATGTAAAATATAAATGCATATAAATCTCTGAAAATGCTTTCAAATTTGTCCCATTCATAGTGTCATATTTGACATTGTAGTTGACTTTGTTACACATTGTTAGATAATTTTCCTAGCATATAGTTGCAGAGGGGAGCTCGTGGAGTTCGGAAGTTCTTGTAATGGCTGTTTAAATATAGCAACAATGTACTATATTAATTATCTAACAATGTCTAAACAAGTCAACATAATGGTCAAATGTGAAAATTTGATTAGGATATTGACATGAAAATGCTATTTTAGTGATGTGAAAGCATTTTTAAGGTGGCTTAGCACACATAGAATTCCTCTATTTATTTTTCTTATTTTTTGATATATGGTGTTTTTATATGCGCTGATCAAATTTCTGAAATAAAAAATGGGGGTCACCGACTTAGTTTTTGAGAAAAATCCACTTCAAAAACACTATGTTTTACCACTTTTTACCATTGACCTCTATGGTAAAATCAAAATAAATCGGACAAAAGCACTTATAATTAAAAAAACGGCTCTATTTTTTTCTCTCTTTTTCACATATGTTTTGGTCCTTATATAGTTCTTTAAAAAAACATAATAAAAAAATATGGTCACCGACTTACTTTTTGAGATATAAAGCAAAATTAAGCAAAAAATTGGCATTTTTAGCAATGAGTAACACCTTAAGCACTGTGCGCTTTGAGCACTGCGTCATCAAGAGTAACGCGCATGGTCATATGCGTGAATATAAAAATGATGCACGTGTAAGATCGCGTTATATTAAAGGGCAAGATACAGTACGTCAGAAAGTACGCTAAAAGCCCGGGATAAATACTTTGAAATTGTGTCCAACACCGCTGATATCAGCTCACTCGTGTCCGACACCGCATCTGTGCTAAGCCACCTTAATTTAATAAATATAGGGAGCTATTGGAGTTGGGATGTTCTTATTCTGGCATATTCGTATCATTTTAAATCTCTCTTTGAAAGCAATCCAAGGAAGTTATTTTCATTACTATAAAACCTTTTATTGCTGATTTACAGTAATAGTTCTGCACATAGTTTTCATAGGCACAGATTGACCTCACTTCCACTTTGAAGTGTAGTGTATACGCAGATTTTGGATTTCCCAACCGGAAATCAATTGAGTCCGAAATTTAATCCCACAATGCACTGATAAAGTATAATGATGTACCCAAATAGGCGTAAAATTGATGCGCACTACCGTCCATCCCAAACAACAATTCAAATTACCCGCTGTCATGTATATGGATTGCAGGAGCTAATGTCACAGCTTATTAGTTTTACAGGCAAAACTGTGTTTGGGCTAAAATTTCGGTACAGATTGACTTCCTGTTGGAAACCCTAAATCCACGTATTGACAGTATCTAAAAAAATCCCGATCAGGTTCTATTTAACCAATTTTCTTATCTTTATATTATAGATTCGAATACTACAAAGAAGGAAAGAAAAGGAAAGACCAGGAGTGTGATTGGCCTTTTAGAAAAAATCCCCACTGCTGAGAAAAAACCTGAAAAACCATCGTAAATTGGTCTAGAATGATCCAGATCGGGCTGAAAACAAATAAAATTGTGGACATTTTGAATCAAAAAAATCCAGAAATCTACACAAAAAATCCTGAAATCAGGAAAAATCCTGAAGAATCACATCCCTGAAAGACAGATGGAAATAGGGACTGGAAAAAAATGAGGGAAGTAATTGCTTTTAGGGGGAGGGGGGAGGAACACATGAAAAAAATCCAAGAAGAGAAATTTCAAAATTTTAGATACAGATTAGAATTACAAAGAAAAGACAAGATGTAAGAAAAAGAAAGCAAAACAGTACTAAATAGTAAAAGAAAGGAAGAAAAGAAGGAGGATATCAAAGGACTGGAAAAAACCCCATCAAAAATGGGGGGAAGCCCTTATTTAAAAACAAAACAAAAAAGAAAATATTTATAAGAATAAATCCAAACTAAGAATTTTTTTCTTAATTT
>JXSR01S034191.1:6400-18770 GCA_000969725.1 Ophiothrix spiculata
TATTGGAACAAATTTGGCAGTTCAACATCTAAAATATATGAATGCATCAAACAGCGGTGAAGCTAACAACTAAAATTAATCTACTCCTAAAGGATAATTGGAGCCAAAGTTGGATGGTTTACACCAGCTTCTCGGAATGAACATTTTCAATTTATAATGTAAATTTATTTACATTTTGTGCTAACTAGAACACGAATGCTGAAGTCACATAATAGAGAGAGAGAGAGAGTAGTCAGCCGAGCTCCGATCAAGCTGGCACGCCAGACAATCCCCACACGTGTTTTACGTTTTGGCAGCATCATATACATCTAACCTTGAAGTTAAATGCGTAAGTCACTTATAGAAAGAATTCTAGGCCAAGTTGTAATATTAACCACCGAGTCGTAAGATAGCAAAGATGAAGTCGGACCGACTATCGCGCAAACGTCGTCCAAACATTAGTAGATGCTCTTTCAATATTCCAGAGCTCACTCACAACTCGCAGGGAAAGATAATTTTCAAGAGCAGACGGAGCTCGAACGGTGGTCATTTTTGCCAAAATTCAAATTTTTCGATCTGAAAGACCTTTATGACGTCATAATCACGTAACGCCTTGGCCGATCTTTGTGATCTTGGTATCGTTGGATAGGGTAGGACCATACCTATCTTTTGATACCATCCCCTCCCCCTTGGTTAGACGTGTTACAAATAAAGGCTTGGTTATACGAGGGTTTATTTAACAACCTTTGGGCCACAATAAGAAACCGTCACAGATTAAGTAAACACAATTACTACAAAAACATTATAACATAACATACCACGAAGTTTCTTTCGTTCTTGGATTTTTTTACAACCCGATTTGTGAAACTATGTATTTAGTGTATTTGTAGCTTTTCTTACGTTTCATTAAACCATGAAGATGAAACTCGATATTCTAGCTCCTCAGCCTGGATGTCTTTTGGGAAATAAGACATTCAGTTCAACTTATGGTTTTAATGAACAAATCTCTCTAAAGAAGTGTCATACAATCTAATTTACACTTTTTTACAGAATACAAACTGTCTTGATTTGAAGCAACAACCCTATGATGATAGCTGTAAGCCTAGGAAAACATAATGATTATTTTAGTAGAATATGTCGTCGGTATAACAAATGAACTTTTTCAGCATCTTGCCCGATGGGCTCTTTTACACAATTAACACAGATATCGGGATTACATCTGCTTTTATTCTGCCATGCCTTTTTCGCTCTTAATATTTTAACAATTTGCGGAGGTAATCCAAATAAGCGTGTTAGTTTTACGGTTAAGGTCTCAGGAACAAATCAAGATATGATGCAAATCGAGTGGTATTATTTAAGTAGGTCTATTATGCATTCGTGTCATAGTCTAGGTTATGCTGTAATAAAACAATCCTCGTTTACAGGTTGTTTCTAAATTACGAGTATAAGTACTTAAACTTGCGAAAAGTAAAATCTAAAAATATATCTTTTTATATCCAAAAGGTAAATGAATCAACAGCATATTCCTCTATTCTTTGTCTTGAAAGAAAACATTGTACACATTGTACAGGTAGCTGCTCTACACTGTGGCCAAACTTCTTCAAAACAACAGGACTCGCGAGAGCATCGGGCGAGATACCAGCAAATAGAATATAATCGATGGAAGACTTCATAGCTCTTTAATTCCCCCTGAAAGTGCAACGAGTTGTGAGCGAGCTCTGAAATTTTGAAAGAGTATCTACCAATGTTCGAGCGATGCTCGTGCAATTCCCACCCGATTTCGCTGATTTAACCATTTTTCGCTGATTTTCAGCGGCGTACTCTTATGTGACCGAAACATAACACTTGTGTGTCGTGTTGTTTTGCTTGCAGTTATGTTGCTTGCAGCTCGACCAGAACTCGACCGTCTACTTTATAAGTGATGTTTATCATTTCATCTGTTTAATACGCAATATTAATTTTGAAATTCAACAGGATATTTTTTAAACAAAGAAGTTGTCAGTTGAATCACATATGTGATGACTCACACCGAAAAGGACGACTTTGTGACAGAATACTTTTCAAGATACAGGTGAAAATAGCCAGCAAAAAATAAAGAAAATAATAAGAATTTTCAGCAGATTTTTTGTTGTAAAATTTGACCGCCTTGATCAATTTCAACAAGTAAGGTGTCATTTTAAAGCTTAAAAAATCTTGCAACAGATGCTATGAAAAAAAAATCACAACTGGTATCATCGTCAAAGTCCCCTCTTTCGGTGTGAGTCATCTCATATATTTAAAAAATAGTAAACTGTTCAATTTATATATGAAAGAACTTAAGAGCAAATGAGGTTAAAAATAAGAGTCTAGCATGTCAATATTCAACGATCCTCCGTGTCAATGTACTAGAATATAGACCTGATTGCAGGTAACAACGTGAAATGCGTGTTTTCTTTTCAAAATTTAAAAATACATGAACACCCTTTATCTGATGCAAATGCTAAATGGTTAACCCTCGTCTTCCTGAGCCTTTTTTTTGTAGCAAAAACCTAATTTTTTGACCCCAAAATTTTGACATCTAACTAAAATTTGCATTCATGAAATGTTGAACTTTTTTGCTTTTTGGAATTTAGAAACAAATGTCTGGGAGAGTTTTTACAAATTTTTGACTTTTATCTGATTTCAAATAATTGCCAAAAAAGGCCAAAAATTGACATTTTGGTGGCAGCGATGAAATTGTTTACATTTTATGACCTATTTTTGGCATTTAAAAAAAAAACTAAGATAAAAATCAAAAATTTGAGAAACCCTTCTTAAACATTTGTTTCTAGATTCTAAAGAGCAAAAAAGTTTAAAATTTCTCAAATGAAAATTTCGTTTGTTTGTATTTTTTGCCAAAATTGACATCATTGGTCAAAAGTTGATATCATCATCATGATCAGTGTAAAACCCCCCCTTCTAAAAACTTTACTTTTTTATACTTTCGTATAGTTTATGCAATTAGTTTGAGAGTTAGAGTACAAAAACGGTTTATGGCATTTAAAGGTCTCCCCCAGCCTTAAAGCTAGGACTACCACAGCAATGGTAATTAATAAGCTTTTGTTTGATGATTAGATTATCATATGAGACCGTCCAGTCAACAACAAAAAATATTTTGCAAATACCATTTTATAAGGATTAAAATGACATCTCAATGACAAAAGTAAAGTTATACATGGTCATGTCAGGGAGTAAAATGTAGATAAACGCGTTCAAAGATCGGTAAGCTCTATGTTCTCTGTTGATTGTCCTCAGATATACGTATATATATGATATTTCCGATTATTTTCATGCTGTTTTATTGAAGTAAACACAAGTTTTGTAAAACTGTCCAAAAAATTCGACAAATGACGACCTTGACATGTATTTTCACCTGACGCGCAAAAAGAGATTTGCTGCATTAACGTTTGAAATAGATGTTCAAATTGTTTTAATGATTTCTCTACATGGCTACGTAAGGGCTTACTGCTGAAGAAAACAGAAATCAAGATAACACAATCTGACTCTTGTACCTATTAATCAGAAGTGACACACGAGTTGCAATTTCTATTTGGCAATGCGCTGTCTGTTGGGACATCTTGTCAGTCCATGTTGTAAGTATTTGAAGAACACGGAGGGATGTAGTCTCTTGATCCCCGAAAACATTAATGTCATTAGCTTGAAATGTTTACGATTTCATATGTAGGTCTCAGGTTGCAGGAAGAAGAAGAAAATGAAAAGAAAAATTACGGACGTAACTTGTAAAGTTGGGACAAAGGTTCATCACCTAACTGGCCACTGACAACTGACAATCCAGTCCCAAGCCACCGCGGGTTGATTACCATTAAAACGTGTTCATTTACAGCCGAAAAGCATCGCAAAATGTGGGCTGAAAATTATGTATTTTGATATACATTTTTGAGGGGGAAAAACGTGAAATTAAATTATTGGAACAAATTTGGCAGTTCAACATCTAAAATATATGAATGCATCAAACAGCGGTGAAGCTAACAACTAAAATTAATCTACTCCTAAAGGATGATTGGAGCCAAGTTGGATGGTTTACACCTGCTTCTCGGAATGAACATTGTATTGGCAGGTATACAACTGCACCTGTTCTACTGCAAACATAAATGTAAATTTATTTAAAACTTGTGCTAAAATGAACACGAATGCTAAAGTCAAGTAATAGAGAGATAGAGAGAGAGTAGTCAGCCGAGCTCCGGTCAAGCTTGCACGCCAGACAATCCCCACACGTGTTTTACGATTTGGCAGCATCATATACATCTTACCTCGAAGTTAAATGCGTAAGCCACTTATAGAAAGAATTATAGGCCAAGTTTTAATAATAACCGCCGAGTAGTAAAATAGCAAAGATGAAGTTGACGTCGTCCAAACATCAGTAGGTGCTCTTTCAATACTCCAGAGCTCACTCACAACTCGCAGGGAAAGATAATTTTCAGGAACGGACGGAGCTCGAACAGGACTCGCATGAGCACCGGGCGAGTTACCAGCAAATAGAAAATAAACGGTGGAAGACTTCATAGCTCTTTAACTCCACCTGAAAGCGCAACGAGTTGTGAGCGAGCTCTGAAATTTTGAAAGAGTATCTGTAATTTCCGACCGATTTCGATGATTTAGCCATTTTTCAGCTGCGTACTCTTATGTGTCTGAAACATAACAGTTGTGTGTTGTGTTGCTTTGCAGCTCGACTAGAGCTTGACCGACTACTTTATAAACGATGTTTATCATTTCACCTGTTACACTATTTATAAGTTTTAAAATGACACCTGACTTGTTAAAATTGACCAAGGATATCCAATTTTACAACAGAAAATCAGGAAATTCTTATTATTTTCTTTATTTTTCTTGAAAAGAAGTCCTCCTTTTCGGGGTGAGCCATCACATAATTTTTAAAAAAATTACTTTTTAAACAAATTATGTTACTCCAAGAGATGGTGGGACTTATATATCGACAGGTTGGATTTGTCAATGAAATAGTGCGTGGGGATGAAGATTACACTTTTGTGTTAATTTTGTGTTGGTGTTTAAGGAATGCTTTGGAAAGTAAAAAAAAAGACCATTATTTCTCTGCTTTGCCATGCAAAATTCTTTGAGGGTTTCCTGGTCTTTGTTAAAATAAGGGGTTCTTGAAGCTGAAAGAAGCATTTTTGGGCTAAAGAACCTCTTCTGAACCTTTTTTTTTTTGTTCTACAAGGAACCCAATCGTTTTGACCAGGTTCTTTGTAGAATCAGGAAAGATTCTACAAAGAACCTAGTCAATTACGCAATATTAACATATTTTCTAAACAAAAAAGGTGTCCGATAAAGGCACATATTCAATAAAATAGTAAACTGTTCAATTTATGTATGGAAGAAACTTAAAGGGAAATGAGGTTAAAATAGAGGCTGCATGGAAATACCCCATTGTAGAAGGTGTCAGGCTTATATGGGCAGGGTAAAGGTATAAATATACTTTAAGGGTTCATTTGCTATGGCAACGGGAACATAAATATAAAGGGAAATTATGTACTTAGTGTTTTATTTCATTAATTTTTTACTTATTTTCTATATTTCTATTCTTTAGTATAGCATATCAAAGTGCTTGTTTATAATGAAAGCACAGCATTGAAAAATACATGATTTTGTTCCTATATATCCCTGGGATAATATTTGAATCAGTCTGAATGTTTTTGTAAACTTTGATTGCTGCTCTACCTAAGATATAGGAATCTGCGCATGTCCATTCCGTGATTGCAATTGATTAGATCTGCTTCGAGCTGAGTGTTTCTATTCAGCTGTTATTCTTGCCTCTCTTACCAGTGCCTTTGCATTAATTATCATTCTAGCGTTACGATCGGCCGTGAACACCATGCACATTTTCACTAAAACGACTGCCAACCTGATCAGAAGACTACAGCGTTACATTCAATGCTTGTGACATGTTGAAACAATAAGATAGCTGACGAGAGGGATTGATAAGACATATCTTTTGCTAAACTTCTATTTCAATTGAAAATGTAAAAAAATTCTGTCACTATATTTTTGTAAACTTGTATGGAAGTCAGACGCGATGATTATAACGTTGGAAGTATTACATTTTGAATATGACTACATTATGCACTTGTGACTGGACTTCATAATAAAAGGCTAACAGACAAGATAGCGCAGAATATAATCAATCATGTCATATTCGTCTGATTATATGGACACAGAGGCACCAAATATACCTCTGCCAACCGTTTATACCAACGACTCAAAAGATGATTTTTCTCAAACATCCGAACCAAAATATAGCGTTCCTGCTGGATATAATGCTGTTTTGTTAGTGGGAACATTACTCATCATCACTGTAGGTTTGATCGCCAATGCTGCTGTTCTGTTTATTGTTATGTTTGAGCAGTTTCGAAATTCACCAAATTCACCTGTTCACACAATTAACACGTACATTACCAATTTGGCATCTGCTGATTTTCTGTACATCTTCGGTGCTATTTTCTGGGCAATTACAAACTACGATCAAAGTGGATGGAAGTAAGTAAATTCACTATTTATTCATATCAAATAAAACGGCTCTATCGGAAGAATAAATTCACATTTATAATACATTTATAATCAATTTACTATTTAACACTTAGTATTTCAAACAAATAATGATTTTCTATATAACAGACATAGTAAAATACATTTCATATATCACTATAACGATTGGCATGCTGATGTTTTTATCAACATAACTTTTGACATTTGATCACTGGTCCTTGCCACAGATGATAACAAAATCTACCCTCTCATACGATAAATTTGTTTTATTAGTAATATCGGTGTGTCTAAAATCACCTAATGATATTTCATTTGGCATACCTCCAATGAACAACGTAAAATGGAGAATAAATATGTATTTGTTTTTTATTTGTCTGTTTGCTTCGTCTTTAATTGGAATACCTTGATTAAACTCGTGTTCACAAAAAAGTTCCCCACTAATTCGGAATTCAACTAAAGAACGGTAATTGTTTTTTTTATATATTACTGAAAATTTTGCCTGATATGAATAACAATCTTGAAGCTATTTTCAAAAGGTGACAGTGTACATTTTATTTTGTCTCGATGCTAGCATAATTAATTGTGCGCAGTCGTCGTTGAATGTCATATAAATATGTGCGAACATCTAAAAAAAAAATATTAAGGAAAAGTCACAAAAAGATGTATCCTCTTTCTGTGCACACCAGTTTTATATTCTTGTCTGCTCGACAAGATGCAAAGATACTTTATGTTGGCATAATGAAAAACAAATCAAAGCAACCGTTTTCATGTGTATAGCTCTATCGAAGTATTAATCAGAAACACATTATTGAATATACACATTTCTTTTCTATTAATATCTCGCAGAATATTTGCTCAGTTATTACACATAGATAACATGAAATGTGTTGACATTTGACGTCAACATGGTCATTGACTATCCCTTACAGATGTGCACGAACATATATTCACTGACACGCTGTGTCGACATTTGTGTCACCAATCTATAGAGTAATATATGTGACCGTTCATCTTGAACCGGTCGTAATGCAGCCTCTTGTCATTTTGTTTATTTGCAAAGACCATGTAAAAAGGGTTGCAATGACTTCACCCAGTCAAGTTACTGTCCGGCAAAGGTTGAAAGGGAGTAAAAGGTTGAACTGAGGTAAACACGTCCCGTTCAAAGACTAGTAAGCCATATATTTATGGCATATAGTGTCATATTTATTCTTTATATCATGATTACAGGGATTTTGGCCGTGCAATAGTTTGTATACTATTGCACGGCATGAAACAAACCTGTGTGGTATCACGATATAAAACAAATATTGAATGCCTATGCACGTGCAAGGTACAAAATATATCATTCGGTCAAATTTGGACTGATCCATTTCACTCGGCTACGCCTCGTGAAATAGAAAAATCCAAATTTGACCTCAGGATATATTTTGTACTATTGCGCTCTCAGGCATTCAATATTTGTATACTATTGCACTCTCAGGCATTCAATATTTGTATACTATTGCACTCTCAGGCATTCAATATTTGTATACTATTGCACTCTCAGGCATTCAATATTTGTGTAATAGCCAGCAGGGCAAAATAAAGTTCACTGCATTTACGGCTGTATAGAGCTGAATATACATATAATAAGGTTCAGCTTAACATTTTTAGTAGAATACTGTGTATGTTTTAAATGTTTTACAATCTTATGTATAATTAACTAAAAACAGTACGTTCATTTGATAAAAACACATTTGCATTTGATTTTTTACGCGTGACGTAGTCAAAAAGATGACATTTTTAATTATTTAGTAGCAAAATGTAGTAAAAATTAAAGAAGTCAATGTATCTAAACAATCTTATCTTTTTACCTTAAATTCATAACTAACCGCTGAAGTGGATAAGTGTTGAAAATGTTCTTCTTATAAACATATCAATACAAATGTAATATTTAAATATTGTTGATGACATTTGTTAAGGGTAAATGTCCCATCTGAGATACACAAGTTTAACATATTTTTTGCCAACAATCTTTGTGTAAAAAGAAACAATTCACAATTTCTTAAAATAGTTTATCTTAAGAAGACATCGGGCATATTCAGTTTTAAGGCTACAGTCCTTTTTTAATTACGAAATGGAGGAAAGTCATATTCACATTTACATTCGGAAATCATCAGAATTGATCACAATCAATCAATTTCATGAAGAACTATATTTTAAGTCATATACCCGGTAATAAATATTGTCAAATCAGATTATTTTGTAACATATCTACTCCGATTGTTTTAATATTATACATTTTACAATCAAGTGGTTTTAACCAAATATTGCTGTATCTAACATTGAGTGTCTTAAGTATCACTTTTTAATCCATATTTCGTATCTTATCATTATCTAGTAAGTTTGAATAAGATCAAATGATATAAACGACATCAAATAGTTTAACAAATTGTTATTACCATTTCATAGATACTTCTGTAAGTGAAACTAGTAGTCAATCTTGAAGTGAACATTAAATACCCCCGTCACTATATTCACGAGGGAAGGTAGCCTTAATAAAGATTTGTTAAATATATTCTTTCAAATAATTCATTCATAAAATAGAATTCAAATCAATAATGTAATAGAGAATTGAAGTTTCTGAAAACACAGCAATGTTTCCATTACGTCATAAGAGTGTTTTTACAATATGCAAAGAGCTAAGCTCTTACGGTTGTTAAATATTAAGCACTATCAATAATGTTCTTATTGGTAGTTGCATGCACATTGGTTAAGAACTGGTACTCGCTGTTATATTTAACTAATCTTTACAATTGTGTAACCATTCATTTATTTGTTGAATTATTCATTTTCGACAAGTAGCAATGCGTTAGATGCCAGTACTTGATATTTATTGTTTATTTTATTGAAATTGGGTATCTACCCCAAGTTTCATTTTCAGCATTTAAGTATACCTATTTTTACAACATGGAATAATTAAACTAAAATTTATTCAAAAGTCATTATAGGAAACCATTGTTTGTTTGTTTCATTCTTTTCTTTTCTTTTTCTTTTTTTATGAGAAAAATATATTGGTATTGGTATAAAGGTATTATAATAGTGTATACTTATCGTCCATCCCTATCACCATATCAGCAATAGCGACTGTGCGAATCGCTTGCGTCTTCAAGTTGTCATTATTTGAACTAATAAATAGATAAAAGCTTAAACAGCAATTATTATTCTTGTCGTTTCAGTATATCGAATAGTAATTTTCAAAAAAATTAAAAGATTGCATTTGAATAAAGTATCTGACTTATTTTTGTTTCCCTTTGTCTTTTTTAAATATTTTTTTCAAAACAGATTTGGAGATTTTGGTTGCCGAGGTGTGTACTTCTTAGAGATCCTTACGTTACATGCCAGTGCGTACATCCTAACAGTAATGACAATTGAAAGGTAACTAAAGGGCTAGATAGACTTTTTTCGTCATTTTTGTTCATTCAGAATTTTTCTCATGGTGTTAATTGTTTACCACTATGTTAAATTTTCATTCGGAATGAAGATTTTGATTTTGTTAAATGTTTGCCAAAACAATGATTTATACGTAAGGCTAATTCCATGATCTTATATCACATACATGAATTTTTCAAGTTCAATTCTGACATAAAAGTAATACCTGAGTTGAAAGTAAACAAGTCAAGGTCTCAGGAACTAATTTTGTTTTTTCCATAAAGCAAATAGAACTTATTTTATGACTGATATAAGTTGGATGTTGCCTTAGTAACATTTTACCCTCAAATTTGCACCAAAAAGTGATTTGGTACTGAAACAGAGAAAAACATCTGAGGCTTTTCCTTATTAGTGTATAAGAAGCCCCAATGTCTGTGCTCTAAAGTACAAACGCATTTTAGTAATAAATGTTAATCATAGCCGAGTAGTGTGTTGTTGGAATTTGCCGTTTTCAGATGTCACGCCTGTCACGAAAAACATGAAAAGTTTTTGCTGTGTTTTATTAACAGGTCATGTTTTGGTGAAACATCAATATCTATCTTCTATCATGGAGTCTACATCTGCAAAGCAATAAACAAACATTCAGTGATTGCTTATTTCTCCACTATTACATCTTAAAATCGGTCACGCCTGTCACGAAGTCGAAATCCCGGAAATGTTTAAGTCGCCATTTTGAAAAAAATGTGCATTCTATAAAACTCAAACTTAAAAGACATGATGTTAGAATCATCATTTCCTGTCTTAATTGGCAAAAACCCGACGAAACTCTGTTATTTGCTTTTTGGTGGCCATTTTTGCCATAATGCAATTTTGCCTGATTTTCCAATCCGAAAGTGCTTTATGACGTCATAATTACGTAACGCCTCGGCCGATTTTGATGATCTTGGTATCGTTGGATAGGGGAGGATCATACCTATCTATTAATAGCAAAACCAAGTTCATAGGAGGTTCTGTTCTAAAATATTAGGGTGGTTGCAACAACCCTTCGGAGGACGTGCTGTAAAAATAGGTCAGGAGGGCAAGGGTTAAAGCTCAAAAATAGATTAGACTAGCATAATACAGTATCAAAACTGTTGAAAATAAATCATAATCATAAATAAAGACGTTATTAAACAACAAATCCATTGCTAAAATGAAGTTTTACTAGGTGTGCAAAAATGTCACGCCTGTCACGTCACGCCTGTCACGAAATGATTTAGCCTGTATTCTCCAAGTTAAGAGCTACACCTCCAAAAGTGAGATGTTTCCTGATTGGTTCCCCAAAGGAGATATACTGCAACATAAACAGGAATCAAATCTCCCGTGGGAAAGAGATAGAATTCAGAATTAAACCATATTTTTGAAAAGGCAGTGTCAGTTTGGGTCCTCATTGTGAAGACATGTGATTGAGTTAGAATAATTTTTTTCCATTTTTGCATACAATATCGAATGTTTACTATAACATATAGGAATATTTCCGTGGTATCACCTTTAGATAAAATTTACCAGCTATTCTGAGAAAAAAAGGTTCATGCAATGGTCACGCCTGTCACGCTGGAATTCGCCGTAACTAAAATAAGGAACACTTATGAGTTCTTGTGTACCTCTTGTGAATTCATTTTTAATGCAACCATATAGAATGGGTCCATTTTACGAGATAAAAGTTGGAAGGTACTATTAATGGTATATTACCTGCATACAAATAATAATTCTGGGTTACTTCTGAAGATCAAAATTATTCAATATATCATGCATTTAAGTAGTATTATTTCTATGCGATAAATTTAAATAATCATCACTGATCAGTTGACTGAACGTTCTAGGTGTACAAATTAAAATGGGGTCTCTTCATACCAGATTACAAAACTCAAGCAGATAACAAAATATTACTGATTATATAAACGTAAGAGATTCTTTTGACTGGTGCCGACATTACTTTTTTAACAAAGTAGTGTGGGGAGTATAGGAAAGCCACACCTAGAAACAACAGACTTCAGACCTAGAATATCCTGACCAGGACGTGAATTTATTTCTTAGTCTGGTGTTCTAATGTTTCTAGACACCGACGATGGGTGTCTAGAAAGACCAGACTTTGAACATATCTTCCGGGTCTAGTGTTTCTAGGTCTGGTCTTTCTACACACCAACCACTGGTGTCAAGAAACTTCAGATTAGAAACACCACATCCGGAAGTAAATTCACTTCCTGGTCAGCTCTAGGTCTGAGATCTGCTGTTAGGCTCGGTGCAGACTCCACTATCGTATAGAATATTTTGCTTAGAATATTCTATGCTGACGACAAAATGATGTAGGTCATCATATAAAACACACAGTTATATCCCATGAACTACGTCATTTTGTCGTCAGCATAGAATATTCTGAGCAAAATATTCTATACGATAG
>JXSR01S034196.1:8879-26178 GCA_000969725.1 Ophiothrix spiculata
AAGTCCAAAATATAAATTCAAATACAATCCATTATATTTGAACTTTGGAACCCAAGAAATAGACCTTGTTGAAAACTTTCAACAATGTATTAAATCTACGTGTTGTGATCCGAAGTATAAATATGGATGATTTTTTTTTATGATTTTTTTGTGGGTGTGTTGTATTTTTCTGAGACTTGTTTATTATTTGTATTTGAATTATTGAAATTAATAACACGCATAAACCTTATATATCGTCTATAAAAATCATTATTTTTAAGTAATTAAAATAAAGTATGTCTAAAATATCATTTTTCCTTTATGGTTTTCATTCAAATTAAGCGATAGCATGGGTTATAACTATACGTATATGTCCTGAATATTAGGCATTGATATCTTTTATACTTTTGAAGATATGGCAAAAAAACTAAATTTAGATCAAATATTTTGAATTTCGCTCAGACAATCAGGGAAAAAAGTCGTTGGAATACTACAGTCTTTTCAGGTGCATTCATCCGTTTAAAACACTCGAAATTGCAGTAAGAGATGGATAAAGTTGAAGGCAATGAAGAACTCTTCTCTTCTGGCCATCCCCTTCCTCACCCCTGTTTCAATGTTGGATGTAAAGGTGATCCTTGTGTACGGATCAACATTGAGTGGGGGACGGGGAAAGCGTGCAAAATCAATGACATTCACAGATAATTGTGCCAAGACTTTCTTCCCTGATTGTAGGCTCCATTGGGAGGTAAGAGGGACTTTGTTTTCTTACATATATAACGTTTTTTGATGGATTCTAGTCAATTTGAGGGTGTTGATTCCAAATCCGATGAGTGCCAAAAATCTACCCTTGAGGGTTTTCAGGAAATGCAAAAGATCAAAATGGCTGCCATTGCAGGGGGCAAATTTCAAAATTGGTCAAATATTGTTCAAATCATGCCAATGTGTTCCTCTCGTCACAAGGATGCAAAAAAAATATAGTTTTACCTATCTCCGATGTTCGGTTCTTGAGTTATATCCAAAAACGTAAAAAGGTCATTCAGGGGTCACACGTTTAGCCCTATGGGAGTCAAACATTTCAAAAGTGTCAGATTTTGCTGGAAATAGTCGCAAAATATTCCTCGTGCAAAACTGTCTACATGAAGTAATAGTTTCAATTGAATCTTATTATTCCTTGCTATGGTTACAGGCCAAACCTGATGGCACTGATGGCAAGTACTGATAATGACTATTGAGTATGGCTTGATACCATAGCAACAATTGATCAGAGAGGTTTGAAACTATTACTTTGTGTACAGTAGACAGTTTTGCACGATGAACATTTTAAGATCATTTTCAGCAAAATCGGACACTTTTGAAATTTCAGACCCCCATAGGGCTAAACGCGTGACCCCTGAATGACCTTTTTACATTTTCGGGTATAACTCAAGAGCCGAACATCGGAGATGGGTAAAACTATACTTTTTCTGCATCCTCGTGTGGAGGGAAACAAACTGGCATGGTTTTGAACAAGATTTGACCAACTTTGAAATTTACCCCCCTGTAATGGCGGCCATTTTGATTTTGGCATTTCCTGAAAAACCCTCAAGGGTAGATTTTTGGCACTCACTGGATTTGGAATCAGCACCTTCAAATTGACTAGAATCTGTCAAAAAACATTGTATATGTGTCCCGTCATATCTAAAGGTACCTTAAAACTGGCATAGTAAATTACGAGATACGGGCCATTGAAGCTGAGCATAATCAAAAATCACGTCCAAGGTCGAATTTCTAATTTCATCAGAAATGTTATCTTTGAAGTGTATTCTATCATGTTAATCAGGTTTCAACATCCAAAACATAAGACAAATGTTTTAAAAATTGATATAAAAATCCTTTCCCCATTGAACTTGTACCAGTACAGAAACTTTAAACTTGATTTTCTCAGAACGATAGTTTTCTGAATCAGACCGATGCCTTTTACCAATTTCAATGTAACTTTGCAATCGAACATCCAATAACCAAAAGCAAGGTGTCATTTTAAAGCTTAAAATATAATCGTGCAGATGAGACCAAAAAATCAATTTTCATTTTGGAACCCTTAAGGTACCTTTCGATATGACGGGTCACATATGTAAAAAAACAAGGTCCCAATGCCTGTAGCTTGGACTATTGAATTTAATGCACTATTGGGTTCCGTCTGACTTCCGCTGTATGTTATAAGGGACCACTTCAAAACTCAACTGGTGATTGTCTGCCGGTTCTGGCCGGTTTAGGTTGGTTGGCTATTGTTTATTCCTATTGAACCAGCCAGAACCGCCCAGAATTGACAGTCAACTGCCAGTTGAGTTTTGAAGCGGCCCCTAAATAAATGTTGTAAATAAAAAAGGATGTTTTTTCCCATTGATTTTGCAGACACCAGTTCAAGAATGAAACAGGACATGTCCCAAACAAGAAGAAGAAACAAGAACCACCAGCTACACTATCCAAACCACCTTAGAGAGACAATCATATGACATTTCTAATCATTACAACTCCATATAAACATGCAAAGCCATGTGAAGAGTTTCTATAAATGGCCTACAGCCCATGATATCAGAGATGGATACTAGCCATGCTTAAATGGTCTAAACATCGACCCTAAACCTGATACTCAGCTGACTCAAAAGGTCTGGCACACATTCGTATTAATACTATTTCTGGCAAAATTCCTCGGACAAAATCAGTCACGTGACCACAAATTGCAGGGCACCGATCACGTTCGTAAACAATTGGCCCTGTACTCTGGATGTTTATTTACATCGTCTGAAGAATTGTGACGCCGACTTTAGTGGCTCATAAGCAAGACACCAAGATGTGAAAGACCAGGCTGTAATTGAGATTTCAGCTACACACCATTTGTGTGTATCCTTCATTTAAAACTACATGAATTAGTCAAGTACCAAATTGTTATCATGTTGGATCTCATGAACAAAAATGGTAATCTCAAATCATAATAAAGCTACCTTTTTTTATGTGGTCCTGAGATTAAAAAAAAAAACATTTATCGGTTCACATACGCCATCAGTTTTGAACTCGGTATTTTGTAACTGGAGGTAACATCCAGGTAACGAATGCTAAATGTGCTAGTTGTACTTTACTATACAGCATCCATTCCCCTTGCGCCAGGACACAACCAGGGATGCAAGTCACTGCAATCAAAATTTACAGAAATGTCTACAATTTTCCAGGAAAAGTGTTGGAAAAGTTTTCCTATTCTTTTTTATACAACAAAAATTTCCTGAAAACTCGCATCCCTGCACAACACAACGACACGAGCAAGGCTTAAATTCACATTTAAGTTGTGAATTAAGGAATCCGGCCTTAAAAGGCCCGATTCCTTTTATCTGTTTGCAGTGCATTTTGCTTTGTAAGGGTTCTGTAGTTGTATAATTTAAAGTACATGATTGAATGGTATCGGGTTGAAGTTGAGATTCAATTTTGGACTGTCCGTTTTCAAGTTTTTAATACGGTTCCGCATGCGGTGCGTTTTTAATAGATATAATGGTTTTTAGCGAGAGCGATTTTTTTTATCCGGTCTGTTTGTGGTGCGGCTATCCGAAAACGCACAGGTTTACTTAAATCGGTCCTAGCTGGAGCGATTCATCCGTTTTGGTCGTGCGGAAACTTTTATATCAGAGAAGATGATGAAATGGCATTGAAAACTGACGGACAAAATTGAATATCAGCTTCAACCTGATACCATTCAATCGTGTGCTTTAGCCTTTAAATTATTACACTACCAGTACCCTTACAGTGCAAAATGCATCGCAACCACACCGCAAACGGATAAAAGGAATCCCGACCTTGATGCATTACCAGAAGAGCGCTTTATCCACTTGACCACACATGCTCAGTTTTGCAATGCATATTAGTGAAATTGGCTACTTACTGGTACACTTGCCCAAAATGTTCAGTTTCATACAATAAAGATCAACACATGAAAAAATCACAAGGTCAAAGTGCTTTGTGTTTCATTAAAATTTATTCTCAAAGAGTATAAAAAGTTATCTCCATTTGCGAAGAACAAATAATTTATAAACATTTCTTTTATTTACAATTAAAACTTGGAAAATATATTATGAATAAAACTATTTACAGATCTTAATGTGTAAATATGAGACTCTACGAAATACATTTAAGATGGATTCAAAGCATGTTTTTGGAGAGTAGAAACTGGATTCTAAACACTTCAACAGCTGTAACACAGCATGAAACCTTCGCCATTGACTTTTTGTGTGTATTTTAATTTCACTAATTATTCTATTCCCAGCCACTGTAAAAATTTTCAATTTGAGTGAATTGAGGTTCTAGCAAAAATAGCAAAGCATCCAGTGCATGAAAATATTATCGCTGGTGTATCATTTTTGATCTCTATGCATATTAATGAGTGTTTCAGTAGTTGTGTGCTGTGCAATTGTGAAGCATATAGGCCGTGTCCAAATAATTGTGAAATACTTAGATAATTTTTCGTAATGGGCACCCCCTTGGGTCACCCATTACTCAAAATAATGTATGCCCACCCATTACAAGATGATAGGTGACAGGCAATTTAATAAATCTTATCTTTTATTCTCATTCTTGGTCAAAAATTCACGACATTTTAAGATCAAGAATGAAGTCAATTATTTGCCAAAAAGCAATATGAATCATTATTGGAAAAATGTTCACCACTAATTTTTTCTATTCAAACATAAAACATTCCTATTTAAGTAATGAATTGCATGTCAGATGTGTGCGTATATCTACATCGCTCTGCAATTTTCACGCCATGCACTGTCACATATTGTCTCATAATGGATAGCCAATTATTCCTTATAAGGAAGTGAATTCACGAGTACAGATTATAAGCACTTGAAAATGTGTTGGGGTATGAAAAATATTTCTCCATTACAAAAATTTTGCTCAATGGTAAAAAATTTACACTAGAGAGAGATATGGAATAAAATTGTTCATATAGAATTACATTTCGCACCATGACAACATTGGAAAATGGGTGACGTTTTTTTGGTCCTTATTCGTTGGAGCAGCTGGTGATTTTTGAGGCCATTTTGGGATTGTGCCCCGTCTACTTACTGCTAGTAACATTAATGACCTATGCTCAGATATACTAAGGAATTTAAAAAGGGGAACTGGTATTCGCTGCCATTTTGATTTCACCCCCGTGTAAATCCTATGGGATGGCAGCCATCTTGGATTGTCGCTTATGGAGGATGATTTATTGTACCTCCGGCATTTTACGGCTCTGCGTGCCACACTTCCAGAGTCTTCGCAACGTTTTGGTGGGGAAATTGGAGTACTTTGATCACAGCAAGTCGCAATACACGGTACTTGAAATGTAGACACGGTTTGTGCGTTAAACAAAATGCACATGCTATATATGCGTCAAGTGAAGATTTACACGATGTATGTGCCTGGATATCAGGCCAAACTCTGAATATATCCCGAAGTACAATAACTCTGCTCCATGAGGGACACTAGATAGCCGCATATCCCAATTCCCCTATAATTCCTTGAGATATACAGACAGCAAGTGCCTTATTATACTAAACATGAATTCATTTTCCTTGCATAAGAAACAAACGCATGGACATCACTGTAAACCAATTTGATGTATAGAACACCAACTGGCAGGTATATGGTGAGATAGTTGACTGTACAATTTAAGAGGAAACATCCAATAGATTTCATTTTGATAATCATCCAAATCTCTATCTAGAATGACTATTAAAATCAATGGAATATCTGATAGTATTGAATACATTTATACTTCTAAGTTTGTGGCACTTACATATTTCATATGTCACCTGGATTTATCATTGAAGTAATTAAATTTCCTACAAAATAACAAATTTTCACTTGAATATAAGATTTTTATCATTTGATATAAAACAATACAAAAATATAAACATTTAAACAAAAGTTATTCATAGACCAATGGGTACATCAGCTTTCATTCTTGAATGTTTGTTTTGCAACTTGCACTAAGCTTCTGATAAGCGAGGGTTGGTCTATGGGGGCCAGGGCCTATCAGCTTCCCTTGCAAAAGAAATTAGTCAATCATGTAAAAGCCGATGTATTATATGCTCCCTTAAGGTTGAGCACTTTACCAAATGGACTGTTTAAAGTATTTTGGAATTCATTGTACTTATTAAAACATGAATTAACCATACATAAACATCAAAATAAATTCAATCTAGAAAGATAAGTACATAAAGTCAAAAAGTTCAATAACGAACATTGAAAATAAAAACAAAATGATTTACAAATGTGGAAACTTGGTTGAAGACACCAAAATTCATTTCTAACTGTTCAACTTGCATCTGAATTGTTTCCTGTAATGTCCTTATTGGTGCGGGCTGACTCAAAATATTCTACTTCTGATGGGCTTTCCTATTATATATGTAACCCGTCATATCGAAAGATATACCTTAAGGGTTCCAAAATGAAAATTTATTTTTTGGTTTCATCTGAAAGATTATATTTCAAGCTTTAAAATGACACCTTGCTTTTGGTTATTGGATGATTGGTTGCAAAGTTACTTCCAAATTGGTAAATGGCATCGGGCTGATGCAGAAAACTGTAGTTCTGAGAAAATCGAAGTTTCTGTACTGGTAAAACTTGGAATGGAGAAAGGATTTTTATCTCGTTTTTTAAAACATTTGTCTTATGTTTTGGATGTTGGAACCTGATTAATATGATAGAATTCACTTCAAAGGTAACATTTCTGATGAAATAAGAAATTCCACCTTGGACGTGATTTTTGACTATGCTCAGCTTCAATGGCCTGTATCTCGTAATTTACTATGCCGACCTTAAGGTACCTTTCGATATGACGGGTCACATATATGTTTATAGTTGTTACCAGTGTCAAAAAACTATGGAAAGTTAAATATGCCATTGTAGGGGATCGTCAGATTGGGGCTCATCAGTCAAACTCCTGTAAGTAACCAACCACTACCGGTAGATGAAGTTACGGTTCTCTTATAATGCATAGTTAGCTTGCAATCAGATGTGCAATATTCTGGCAATAAAATGGCTTTTATATTAATTTGTCATAAAGTAATATATATCATAAATATTTACAAAGTGCAATGAATGGAATCATCAGAACCTTAAATCGGAGCTTATATTTCCCAAGATTTTACATAAACAAACTGGAAACCCACCAAGAATTCAAGGGTATGTAGTTGATGTTGTGAACGAGGCTAAAATCACAGTGATTGAAGTTTTGGCTGTGCTGCACCATAAACAATTATTAAATAAGGCCAAAAAAAAAAAGAGCTTTGTCTCAGGTTCCTTTGGCCAAAAACATTTTTCAAAACGGCTGTGCACAATTTTTTAAAATTCTGTTTTTAGGTCACTATTTTCAATTTTTTTTTCATTTTTTTCTTGTTGTAAAAAAAAATAATAAAAAGCCAACAATTTTGCGAAAACCTTAAAAACATGCGGTAAAATGTGAATTTTTAACCCTATGCGGGCGGCAACCTGAGACAATTTTTTTTTTTGGCCTATAATCAATTACTGTATCTAAATCCCTATAAAATGACTGACTTGAAAAAATGCCTCAAGACCGAGACATTCTCCTGGAAATTGAAGATGCACCTAGAGCATTACATATCAGGTGATTTTATTGTTAGTTAAATTGAAAACTATTGAATGATTATCTTGCTTAGGTCAGCAAGTAAACTCTTTTATGTTTGCCAGCTATATGTGATGACTCACACTGAAAAGGGGGACTTTGCGACGATCTGCAGACTGAGATATCAAGCTTTGAAGTTGAGAAGTGGTAAATTTTTTTGTCTGGGGTGAATTTGAGATTTTGTGATATTATGAATTTTCAATGTTTTAAAAATCTTCCTACCAAGCCGTTTTCTATAAAATTGCAAAAAAATATGATTTTATGACAATTTTCTAACACCATGTCAATCTCCTTTTCGCAATTTTGTGATCAGAAGAAAAAACATCCTCGAAAACAGGCTGTTTTCTCAGCTCAAATTTTCACTTCTCTGACCGACCATCCTAGGTATATAATTAAAGATATGTATCTTGACTATGTCTGTATCACATTTAATGATGATTGAGTGCTCCTAAGTACCCGTTGCTACGGGATATTTGTGTATAGTTGAATATTAATCAATAAAATTGCTATTTTTGAAAAGTGATCAACACGCTCTTACTAAAATAGCCATATCTTCGAAACGGATTGTTGTATCGAAATTTTTGAGGTACCAAATTACTTGTGAAACTCTAAGCTTTCACATGATGCCAAAAACTCAATTTTGATGTCGGAACCAAAGTCCCCCTTTTCAGTGTGAGTCATCACATATTTGGTAGCCAGCATCCTGTGGACGTATCCTTTATCTGTCAACAGAATAAAGTGCCTCTCAAAGTGAACATCAACGTGATGACTTATTGCCCTTACTTTGATTCAAAATTAGAAGTTCAATATGCTGCTGGAGCAAGTATGGCCTGATCAAGTTACTGGGAATTAAGTTGATTACAATTACAGTACAGTATATATTATAATGGTGCGGTACCATAATATTGGGCCAAAATATCAGTTGAAACCTTGATGCCTAACACATAACTAACAGATGTAAAATAAATGTTGATGAAAATTAACTTTTGTAAAAACACCAAAAACTGAAATTAAAAACCCCTAAAATGTCATAAAAATGTTGAAAAAATAAAATACAAATCCTATTACAATCGTTTTGAACATTTTTTACACTTAGTTTTCATATAAAATTATTACAAAATTTTAAACCTTTTCCCAACGCTACTAAATGAACTCATGGACAGCGGTTGCCATTGTTTATTACAATAACTACCAGCAAGAACCAGTGGTTCAGTGTGGCCAACCGCCGGTTGGGTTTGGAAGTGCTCCCGTCACTGAAAACAATTACTGGAATGTTCACTGCAATACATACATGAAAGCTTGAGGTCACATTTTACACAGCCAGACCTGCTATACTGACAGGAATGTTTTGTACAGCAACGGTTGGTCCTGCGGAGATGGGGCACTTGTTATCAGAGGTTGCCATTTGGTATGACCTAAACAATGAATTTCAACAATTTTTTATATCCTTAACCAGGATTTCTAAAGATTGGCTTCAAATCATACCCTTTTACAATGTAAGAGTGAGCAAATCAAATGTGTTGTTCCATGATGAAAGCTCTCAGTCGAGCATACACTTGTGCTTTGTTAATCAGTAGAAGTTCTTGAAATATAGGCACTTAAATAGCTGCCATAGTAAATGACACATGCATTATGCTTACGTTTGGGTACAGAAATCAAGATGCAATAACACTTTCAATATTATTGGTTACAAATATATATTATTTTTTAAGAACATTTTGCAAAAGGCATGTTAAGTAGATAAATATAATACCATGTAGTCTTGATTGCAATAGCACACTGTGAACACATGAGACTCAAGCTTAAATCACACTGGATTACTCCTTGCACTATTAAGGCCAAAAAAAGTTAATGGAAGATTTTAAACCTTTTTCACAACACAAAAGTTGAAAATATACCTCGGAATTTTCAAACGAGATCCTTCGTTTTTCATCAGCAAGATGAGACTGACTCAGATCGTGACCTTTGGGTACTTGACCTGAGAACAGTCTCGTAGACTCCTGGAAGTTTGTGTCGGTCCCCGTCTCGGTTCGGCGTCGGTTGGTGCAGTCGGATGTAGGGATCTACTTTATGTCCCGGAGACTCAATGTTAATATGATTTGAGACTTCTGAAGAGGTGTTGCTCACTCTTTTGTGTTCGTTAAATCGAGTTTTTAGAGCACGCTCAGTTTCTCCAATGTATGATTCATTGCAAAGGCCCTGGTTGTCCAAGCCCTTACAATGAATACTGTATACAACACCAGTAGTATCTTCCTTTTTAGTCTTGTCCTTGGGAGAGACTAACAATTGTCTCAGAGTTCTTGTGGGTTTAAAATAATGAGTCTACGAGACTGTTCTCAAGTCAAGTACCCAAAGGTCACGATCTCAGTCGGTCTCATCTCCTTGATGAAAAACGAAGGATCTCGTTTGAAAATTCTGAGGTATGTTTTCAACTTTTGTGTTGTGAAAAAGGTTTAAAATCTTCCATCAGAAATTGGTATCATCTGTAAAGTCCCCCCTTTCAGGATGAGCCATCACATATCGCATTGTACTTCAAGCATGTTACCAGAAACAAACTTTTTTTGGCCTAATACCTAGCAAAGGTTTTATCACTTTTGGATCAATATTTACTTATCACAATAACACAAACAAACTTATCACTGCATGTAGTCCATCTCAGAATACACAGGATCCCCGTGACCCAACAATGCCTATACTCTATCAACCTTGAAGTATAAAGTAAGCAATCAGACTCTCTTACAAGATCCATAGCATATCCCTTGTATTCTACAACAGTGTGAACTGGTGTTTTGTATATATTTTTGTGTAAGAGACTAGCAATGATTGATTAAAGAATTGATTACCACCAAACAACTAAACTAGTACATGAATCTTTCATGATTTTGGTAACTTTTTCACAATTTTGTTGCTACCACATCAGGGTTAGTACACTTTTTCACTTATAAAAATTCAAGGACTTTTCCCCTTATCAACAGCGGTCCGCAGAATATGTGTCAACAAATAAAATAAATATGCTTTCGCTCATTTTTGGATACAAATAATTGCATGGTAAATTCTTTTTGACATATTAATTTTTATCATTTCTGACATTCAAAAATTCCAGGACTTTCAAGAACTTTTTTTTGATAAAGTCAGTTTTTTGAGGACTTTCAAGGCCTGGAAATTGCAAATTAAATTCAAGGACCTTCAAGGACCTGTACTAACCCTGCACATGGACAAACCTTAAACATAAGTTCATTTGAATCTTCAGCAAGATTGGCCTGGCTACATGGTTATGATTAATTTATTCCCCGTATGGTCATATTGTGGGTTTATTGGCTGCTTACTTTATCAAGGTTTATAGAGTATACATACGGATGTTTACCCATCAATGTACCATGAATGAAATGATTACTGTAGTAGTCCAGCGCAAGACTTTTACTCTAGATCAATGCCTGGACTCTTATCTTGCACTTTCACTGTCAGGATGTCTTGCTTCTCTGTTTATCATGACGGCAGTTCCCTGACCCTGATTTGATTATTGTCATCCAGCTCAAGTCTCACAGGATTGCTCCCCCTTGCACTATTACTAGGTGTGTATGGCGCTACACCACTACTGGTGCTGTAATAGTTGGTTAAGGAACAAATCACATTGAACTATTATTAAATAATTATATATTCTATAAATCAAATATGCCGGGTGCATATACATGTATAACCTAATCCATTTTCACATGTTCCAACTCCTCAATATAACATAAGTCATAATAACATTATAGAGGGCAGCATTCGTGTTTCACTTTTTCACAACTTTTTGTGACCCACACATTTTGCTTAATACAGTGCCCTATGGAGAAAATCAGAAAAATTGCTCGTCTTTAAATACCGTTTGGCGTCTTTCGTTTTTAACCTTACTATTTGATTTGGCATTGCAATTCGGTGAGAGGCTGGGGGCGCACCTATCATAAAAATATAGCACAGCCGAAATAGAAGGGGAAAATATAGTGCCATTTTTGTCAATTCATTCAATTCGGGTGCAGAATTCTGCACCAAGGCAAATGATCAAAGTCACAAGAAATCTGATATTTTCAGTCACCAGCGGGCTACAACATTTTTAACTATAACTTCGCCATTTTTAACGCTAGGGAGCTGGTTGACCCCTTATTTTAAAGCTACTTGATTGCTCTATAACAACAAGCTAAAAATAGAGATATTCAAATTAAAATAAATTTTTCATGATTAATGCTACTCAATACCAGCAATTACAATCTCTTTGATGCATGTCAAATGGTGCATAATCGGCATGAAATTCATATCAATTTCTCTTAGGGTGAAAACATAGTCGGCCTCCAAATAAAATTTTCGCTACCAATCATTTGGTCCTGACGTAACCAAATATTTGCCATCAAATTTAAAGTATGAACCGGTAACACATATTTGGTGCAATGTATATGGCAATTCAATACATGTGCAATCTAGCGCGAAATTATATTGGTCTCAACTTGATGTTGAAGTTATTTTATTTGGAGTCACTCGTCATTTTGACGTCACGACCAAATTTTTGTTAGGAAAAATTTTGTTTGGAGGCCGACTATGTTTTCACCCTTATACATGCAATAAATCTGCATTATCTGCATGCATCACAGTATGGTTTTAACTGAATTTGATTTGAAATTGAGGACCCTAGAACTAAAAGGGGGTTAAGTCACAAAATCTTCAAAATTGAGTTGTGTCAATTTCCTGCTACAGAATTCTCATTTCTACATTCTGTACAAGTTTTGTAGTAATTTGGTGATCAGAGCATGTGTAAGAGTCACTGCGAGATACAGCAATAACATTCAAGATAACACAAATGATATGATGTTTGTGCCATTTTCTCAGTTTGTACTCAATGTGACTTAACCCCCTTCTGGTTCTAGGATCCTCAATTTTGTGCTAATTGTGCACTGGTTTTGTGTGCATTAAGGGGACAGTTCCCAATATTGGTCAATTTTATTTCAAAAATAAGAACTTGATTTGACAGTTGTGGTAAAAAAATCGCATCCAAATGGACCAGCCAGCATATTTTGTTGGGCCGTGATGTCATAAAATGAAATCCTGATGTCTGATTGGTCAATGTTGGCTGTAACATGTTATTTGACATTATTATCCTTCCTTGCTCTATGGAAAAGACATAACAATGGTCATGACAGCTGATTTAAATTTACGCACAGGTTGCGTAGAAGCTCAATTGTTTGAATATTCTGGATGCGATTTACAAGGAGCTTCTTTTAAAATAGAGATTAAAATAATTGCTAATGGTTTTTTACTTGGAAACATTATGACAATGTAGTATTGCAAACACTAATATTTTCGCATGCAGTAATTTTCACACATGGACAAAATTTAAAATCATTTTGTGCTTTATAATTTTTACGCTTGTGAATTTTGTAACGTGCAACAGTATAAACAAACCATTTTACGCGGTACATTTATTTTCACACTAGACGAGTTGAGCCCGAAGTTGAAGTCGACCTGTGCGTAAATGTTTTGAACTGAATTGAATTGAATTGAAATTGAAAGCGCAAAAATAAATGAAGAAAATATAGCACTTAAGTCAAGGATACTGTGTGGACGACGCTCTGCTGGCATCCATATCAGGCGGCTTCCTGAAATCTCTCAGCCAATCACTGAGTCCCTGAAGCTTGCTGGATGTATCGCTGCCTGGATACCCCGCTTGATATGGTGGCGCTGCGGGCATGCTGTTGTGTGGATGGGAATCACGGAATGATCGCAACTGATCCCTGTTGTAAAGATGATAAATATTAGATGAGTATCATGGCATGATCAAATGGATTTAAAATAAGTGAGTTTGAAAAAAAAAAATACATCTATAAAGTTACTGTTTTACCCAAGGAATTTTTATAGGGGAACCAGTTTTCTCCGCCATCTTGTGTCGCTCATGGAGCAGAGTTATTGTACCTCCGGATATATTCGGAGTTTGGCCTGATATCCAGGCAGATCGCATAAATCTTCACTTGACGCAAATACAGCGTGTGCATTTTGTTTCACACGCAAACCGTGTCTGCGTTTCAAGTAGCGTGTAATTGCGACTTGGTCTGATCAAAGTACGCCAATTTTCCCGCTAATTCATTGCGAAGCCTCTCGAAGTGTGGCACGCGGAGCCGTAAAATGCCGGAGGTACAATAACTCACCCTCCATGAGTGACAATCCAAGATGGCTGCCGTCCCATAGGATTTACAAGGCGGTGAAATCAAAATCCTTCCAAAGCTAGGAGGATAATAGACTCACTGTGACAAACTGGTCAGAAATATTTATGATAAAAAGAAAGTGAAATATGGGAAAATTATAACTGGGAATGACTTTCAAACTGGGTGACTGAACTACATACATAACTGATGGTAAGCAGCAAAATTCACTGACCATCTATGATTCACTCCAGCTGGGACCTATAGGTATTTCTAGTGCCATGCTTTACCAAACAAACGAGTAAGCAGTCTTTATATCCTAAGGCCTACAGTTATACAATCAACTACTTTTCCACATTTGACCTATTTGTCGAGTGGCAAAGCATGTCACTAGTATACAGGGTGTCCCAATAAAAATGCATCACTTTTATTTTTGATCATATCTCAAAAACCGATTGACAAAACTTCAAACTTTTTTCATAATAATAATTAGTATAGTTTAGTCTTTCATCTATGAAATTTTGAGCATAATCCGTCGAGTCGTTCTTGAGAAAATTAGAATTTTGTAAGAAGACTCAATTTTTCCCCATTCCAATTGGATATGGTATGTTTTAGGCATTTTTAGAGCATGTTTTTCCAAGGAATCCATTCTAGGTCCTCTGAATGTTCCAAGACCTTGATGTGTCAATGTGTTGTCATCTGAAGGTGATCGAAAAGGTAGTAAGTCAAATTTACACAGAAGTGGTTATCTGAAATGGCCATTAGGCTAAGATTTCAAAATGTCATACATGAAACCTATTTTGGTCATCCTATACCAGTTCTGGAAAAGTCGTAATTCGAAATTCTGTAAAGAATTCCTTTAATTATGTACAGTAAAGGAATTAATTCACGCTTAACTTTAAATGAATTTTTGGAGCAACCTATGAAAATTGGACAACATTTAGAAGCATTTTCATATTGAATGGGACCTATTCTAAAAATTATAGCTATGAGATTTTGTATTCTATCTGCCGAAAATGTTTGCAAATTTTTCCAAAAAACAGAAAAGTTTCTTTTAGACAGAATTCAAAATTTCATAGCTAAATTTTAGAGTAGGTCCCATTCAGTGTTTCCGCTAAGGATGTATGGCAAGCCATTGGCGCAGGAGCAGTGAAAATTGGCGTTTCTGAAAATGTGTGAGAGAGAAATTTTTCTAGCTTTATTGAGCCAATTTACAGCCACAGCTCATGCTTTTGGCACAAGCACCTCTTAAACTTTGTCAAACTTGCTCGAATTGGCGCAAGATAAAAAACCTTAGCAGAAGGACTGGTCCCATTGAATGTGAAAATACTTTAAAATGTTCTCCGATTTTCATATGTTAGCGTGAATGAATTCCTTTACTGTACAGTAAAGGAATTCCTTTATGGAAAACAAACCATGATGGAATTCCTTTACATAAAGGAATTCCAACCTTTCTCGAACAGCTCGTTTCTTACCTTGCAGGGACATAGCCACCAAACGTTGATCTGCCTAATGACGACATACTGGATGAACTACTGGGAAGACCATTGGACCTAGAACCTACATCATACAAAATCACAGACAAATACATTGTTGGTTATTTAAGATTTCATAAAGTTCATTATCATAAAAAGATTAATTAAAAACTACCGCGCCAGTCAAAAAACTGCAATAATTAGATATTGCCATATTGTAAGAACAAAAGTAATTTCGAACAAAAAATATTAATTTCTAAATAGGTAATGCATTAAGCTTTCAAACGGTGAAAGAATGGTGAAAATTGATAAAGGCATTGCGGAGATATCCTAATTTGAAAAATATGGTATGAAAACAGTTCTGTCCAAATGCGCATACCTCGTCAAACGAGTAAGTACCAATATTGAATTGAATTTCTTGCCAACACACATTGCTCTTGTGAAAATCTCTTCTTATATAATTTACATATAAAAGATAACTTAGGCTGTTTTTTCAAGTGAAAAATGACATAGAAGGGAGAAGGGAGAGCTTGTTAATCAGTCACTGTTCAAAATGCTTCAAGATCAGTTCACAAACGAGCAATGTGCTCTTATTGCTGAGGTTTATTTTACCAACAAATCTCATGCAGAAGTGAAACGGAGATTGAAACAGGGTGCATTCCCTCCATCGCGTGTACCATGTGCATCCACCATCTATAGAATTCAGGCGAAATTATAAAGAACAGGAACAATCCATAACCTAAATAAAGAGAGACCTGGTTGACCGCGAACGGCAAGAAGCAGGAGAAACGTCGACCACGTTCGTCAGACATTGGCAAGGAAGGGATCCAGAGGTGAGCTCGCGAAGAAATCCCCTGCTACATGTGTCCCAACCGGAAATTGAATATTCAGGGCCACCAAGCTCAAACGGCCCTTTTCAGGGCACCCAAACACAAAAGAGAAAAGATAATGTCATAATTGTGTCCTCCATTAATAAAACATATGCACGAAATTTGGACAGAACTGTTTTTATGCCTTCCTATTCCAATAAGTGTATCTCTACGACGCCTTTATAAATTTTCCCCATTCTTTCACCATTTTAAAGGTAAATCTATGATCTATACATTTTAATTCATGATATCTCTTGTTCTTAAAATATGGCTTTCATTTAACTATTGCAGTTTTTTTGACTCACTCGGTATATATCATTTTTACAAAACCAGGTGTCGGTTTCGGAGTTTTACCCTATTGTGTGTGTAGCTTACCCAGTCATATTTTGTTGTTGTGACAAAAGCTTGTAGGCCAATTGGTATAATTAAGGAAACTCAGTTTTGACCTATTTTCCCAGAAAAATGATGACACCTTGTATCATATTTAAGATTCAATGTTTTAAAAACAATTTTAATTAATACTGATTTTAATCTTAAAAGAGCTACAATAACATTCTTCACATTCTGCTATCCCAACTCAGAACTACATTATTTGTTAGCTTTTCTGTATTAAAGCTATAACTATATACATCTTCATAATTTCCACTATATCAAAACTACAATCAAGCTTAGAGCTACACAGCTTCTCAGTCAAAAATGAGAGTAATTAGTAAAAGAATTCAAAGACGAAATTGATTCTTTATGCCTTCCTGAACAATATACATTTTTGAGATACAAGGGCATATATAAATATCATTTCAGGGATGATATGTAATTGAAACTAGAAGCAATAGTTTACAAAACTAGGACCTTAATCACTTGGTCACAAGAGGTTAATGAATAAAAGAAAAAATAGTGTAGTTACGGACTTTTGATTAGTTGGAAAATATCACATCAAATCACATCACCACAAATATTATTCAAAATGGTGATAAAATAGACTCAAAAAATTACTAAAGTCCCTTTAATACAACATGTTTGATTTATCAACTCATAAAATAGGTAACATACATGTTATGGTTGTTATGTGAAACTGAATTGTTTGTTTTTGTTTATTAATTGTTTAATTAGAGAAGCTTAATTATTGAAATCTTTGATTGCTACAGAAAGGGA